>PVIH01018935.1:14844-27541 GCA_004025045.1 Sigmodon hispidus
CATAGAGAAAGGGAGAGAGGAAGAGAGAAAGAAGGGGGAGATGAGGGAAGAAAAAGAGGGTAAATAAAGAGGGGGAAAGGAATAGAGGGAAGGAGGGAGGGGGAAGAAGGAAGGGAGGGAAAGAAAACAAATATGGGGGGGAAAGCAAATTAAAGCCATAGATGAGTTTAGAAAATAAAATATTTATGGGATAAGAACATAGACTTGACTCTCAGCTTTTAGAATTCAACTTGTACAAAGAGGAAAGAAATGTATTCTGTTCACAATCGCAGAAAAAAAATAAAAAGTAAAAAGCAAAGGATCCAGTGTTGGTACATCAAAAGCTAAACAGGAACCTTTTACATAAGGTCACACAAGGAAGAGATAATTAAATAACACTATTCAAACATTCTAAGTAACATGTTATAATAAATACAAGAAACATTTGTATTAAACTTTTCTTCAGAGTCTCCTAATATAGGTCAAAGACATAAAATTATTGTATAATTAATACCAATAAGATTTGTGGAGAGGCGATATGAAAAAACAGGAACTGGTTAAATGACTCTCAGACAGTCTGGGTTAATCTTTAAATATTTAGTGAAAATATTTAGTGAAATAGTTACTTGTCTGTTGGAATCTTCTATTTATGGAATAATATTGGCAAAATTAGTTAAGAGTGAATTCAAAGTTATACTCCCTGGATATAACTGAAATAAATAGCCACTATGTAGCCATTAAGATGAACTTAGAAAGTATGGGTGGGGTTATCAGACTGAAAAAAAACTCTAGTAAGAGGAAGAGCAGAGCAGAGATGTCAGGGAGATGCAGAGGAAGTCAGAACAAAATGCAGCTCTGAGAAAAGGTACTAAGCCATGTGGCTAATCATGGGTTAATTTAAGCATAAGAGTTAGCAAATAATATGTCTAAGCCCTAGACTGATCAGCATGAAATTAATATAAGACTTTGTGTGATTATTTGGAACTGCTAGTGTGGATCTTGGGGCTATGCCTCGCCAGAAACTTCCCACTACATGCTCGCATATGTGTGGAAGTCAAAACCTATGTAGAGAAGCCTTTGATTTTTCTAAACAACAATTTCAGGTCCTCTCTCCATGAGTCCTCTCTCTCTTTCTTGAAAAGACCATTGGAACATAAAATTCATATCACAAAATATGTATCTAGGAATCAGTAGTATCATGGACAAAGCAGGGGCATAAAATGCATGCAGAATCTAGGATGGACAGAAGAGCAGGTGAGGAAGCATTAGTTAGCATTTTGTTTCCATAACAAATATCTAAGCTAATCAGCCTATAAAGAAAAAAAGATTATTTGAGGTCCCGTAGGGTTCTGATTTATGATGTATTGACTGACCCCATTGCTATGGACCCATGTTGTTTTAGTACATCATGACGGAAAGTTGTTGGTAGAATGAGCCAGCAGCTTCAGATGGCTCCTCAACTAAGGGTATATAGTGTTATGAGCCCCTCACTCATCCATGCTCAAACAATGATTGGCTTAATCTTTCACAGGTCTTGTGCAGACAATAATAGCTGCTGTGAGTTCATGGGTTTATCTAAACAATACTCAGAAAATACTATTTCACAACAGTACATAGACATTTTCTGGCTCTTATGAAGTCTCTACCCACATTTCTGTAATGTTTCTTGGGCTTTGGAAAGGATGTAATATAGAGGCCCCATCTAAGAATGAGTTAGTTCTCCACAGTCACTTATTTTCTGCATTTGACCATTTATAAGTTACTCTATTACCCTTCATTTATTGTAAATAGAAGCATTCCTAATGGGAGAGGCTAATAAGAGGTACATGGATCTATGGGTATAAAGAAAAGTGTTTAGAAGGCATTTTGCTACTATGTTTGTTTAACAAAATAATAGTGGTAAGTTCTCTTCTAGGGCCTATGACATCTAAGTCATCTTGTGGACTGGGTCTTTTATACAATTATAAAGCTATTGGATACTCTCAGGATCTTCATGCCACTGTTGGACCAATATGCTTGTCTTGCCTAGCCACTTATTACTATATCTCATATAGTTCATAGCTAGGTCAGACTGTTGATGACATTTCTCCTCTAAAAGCCTCACAACATCTTCTAGCATTTATAAAAGCTTCCAGAAGAGAGAAAATTCTGTCTCTTATCACAAATTAGTGGTGAAGCCCTATTTTTTTGACACCACACACTTTGATCACAATGCATATAGACACTAAGCTAGTACTGACCTGGACCTTTCTTTGTTCCTCCATGCTGATATATATATGTATATTCTTTGAAAATTGCATTCATTGTTATTTTTATTGTATCTACTACTTTCTACATATTATCCAATACCTAGGCCCATCCTATACCCACCAAATTTTGTAACTATGTTTTTAAAAAATTTATCAAGTCTCATTAGTGCTGTCTATATATTCTTATGTGTATGTCCATCCTGGGGGTGTCAGATGGTCCTTTTACAGTGGTTGCCTAAAACTGTAGGAAAACACAAATATTTACTTTGTGATTTATAACAGCATCAAAATTACAGTTGCGAAGTAACAACAAAAAATAATTTTATGATTTGGGGACTCACTCTTTCCCTGAAAGTGTAAGTTTGTTTGTATCATACCTTCATCATCAATTATAGTGAATTCATGAATCTTTGTTAATCAATGTTATTACCACACCAACAGTTTCTAAGATAAATGGACAGTTGGTAAAAATATAGACTCCGAGGTCTTGAGTCAGGACTATTGAATTAGAAATACTATTAGGATGCCCAGTAAACATTAAGTTCTTCAAGTAATTCTGTTGCCCTCTAGAATTTGGCTGACTGACTTCCAATGATTCTATTCATGTGCATTGCAATTTGGTTTGATAGTTTCATAATATTGGAAACCTTCTGAGAGCAGTTTAAGTATCTACCCCAACACCATTTAAGATTTTACTGAGAGATTATTTCAGGGTAAATTATCATAATTTGAATCTGTATTACAGCCTATTTCAGCCTGAGAATAAAAGATAGTGTTTTTTTATTTTTTGAAAAGATTATTTATATTTATAACACACCCCAGTAAAGTGATCCATTTGTTTCCCATAACATGTTGAAAAAATGCCAAGAAAGACAGTGGCAAATGGAAAGCTCAGATGTTATGTTATACAAGCCTCTATCCTTAGACAATTTCTCTAAGGCTTAAAACATCAGACACTGCAATGAAAAAAGAATGAGAAATCACCTAATTATCTAGTCTTACTTCTCCTAACATTGTAACTTACAATAGAAACTAAAATTAGCAGTTCCGGGATGGGGTGCTGTCTGCAGAGCATGTCCCAGCGCACTCTGGACCAGGCGGAGATAAACTCTGCCTGACACGGTCCCCCCAGCTTCTGCTGAGGGAATTTGCATGGCTACTCACCTCCAACTGAGTGAACAGATAAGGACTGGGGACCCTGAAGGACAGACTCAGACCCCGCCCAGAGGTGAGGAGGGGTCAGAAGGCCTGAGCACCTGTATCCCTGCCAGGAAGAGGAGAGTTGAGCTTCCATGGGTTCTGGATCCGGGACCGGGTTCTGTCTGCAGAGCATGTCCCAGTGCACTGTGGAGCAGGCAGAGATAAACTCTGCCTGTCACGGTCCCCCCAGCTGCTGCTGAGGGAGTTTGCAGGGCCGCCAGCACATTTCCAATTGGTCAAACAGAGAAAGATTGAAGACTTCAAATTCAGTCCCCTGCACAGTGAAGAAGTAGTGATTGAGCAGAACTTTTCTTCAGATGTCACAGGAAACACACAAGCCCGATTGCCACAACTAACCAGGAGTCACCTAATCGTGAACCACTAAAGCCATGGGCAAACGCCAGGACAAAAACTTACATAATAATATAAAGAACAACAAGGTAACTCCAGAAGAAAGTGGCAATCCTACAAATACAAGACCTGAACTGAGCAATGAAGAGGAAACAGAAGAAAGCAACATCAAAAATTCCTTTTTGATTATCATCAAAGCTCTCAAAGAAGATATGAAAAATAGCCTTAAAGAAATTGAAGAAAATACAAACAAAAAATTGGAAGAGATAAACAAATCTATGAAAGAAACATGCCAGGAAATAAAACCTGAAATAGAAGCAATAAAAAAGGCACAAAATGAGGCAAAGATGGAAATAGAAAATCTGAAAAAAAAAGCTGGAACCACAGATACAAGCATAACAAACAGAGTTTAAGAGATGGAAGATAGAATCTCTGAAGTGGAAGACTCAGTAGCTCAAATAGATATATCAGTCAAAGAAAATAGTAAAACTAAAAAAGCCTTAACTCAAAATGTTCAAGAATTCTGGGACACCAAGAAAAGACCTAGTTTGAGAATAATAGGAATAGAAGAAGGAGAAGAATACCAGCTCAAAGGCACAGATAATGTTTTCAATATAGTCATAGAAGAAAACTTCCCTAACTTGAAGAAGGAAATGCCTATAAAGATACAAAAAGCTTACAGAACACCAAATAGATATGACCCCACAAAAAAGTCAGCATGCCACATTATAATCAAGCCACAAAACATACAGAACAAAGAAAAAATTTTAAGAGCTGCAAAAGAAAAGGGCCAACTTACATATAAAGGCAGACCCATCAGAATAACACCTGGCTATTCAATGGAAGTGATGAAAGCTAGAAGGGCTTGGTCAGAAGTTATACAGATGCTAAAACAGCATGGCTGAAAACTAAAATACTATACCATGCAAAATTATCAGTCACCATAGATGGAGTAAACAAGATATTTCATGACAAAGTCAGACTGAAAGAATATCTACCTACCAATCCAGCACTACAGAGAGTATTAGAGGGAAAACTCCAACCTAAGGACCCCAGATACACCCACGAAATCACAAGCAAGCAATAATTCCACAGAAGAATACTCCAGAGAAAGGAAATACAAACAAGTTACCACCAAATACGGCAGGAAATATCAATCAATGGTCAATAATTTCCCTTAATATCAATGGATTGAACTCTCCTATAAAACGTCACACACTAACAAGATGGATACAACAACAGAAGCAATCCTTCTGTTGCTTGCAAGAAGCACACTTCAACTGCAAGGACAGACACAGGCTTAGAATAAAGGGTTGGGAAAAGATTTTCCAGTCAAATGGCCCTAAGAAACAAGTGGGGGTTGCAATCCTAATATCTAACAAAGTAGACTTTAAGCTACAAGCAATAAAAAGGGACCAAGATGGTCACTATTTATTCATCACAGGAAAAAATGGTCAAGAAGAGATTTCATTCTTGAATATTTATGCCCCTAATATGTGGGTACCTACTTATGTAAAAGAAACACTGCTAAAGCTCGAATCCCACATCAATTCTTACACCCTAATAGTGGGAGACTTCAATACCCGACTTTCAACCCTGGATAGATCAACCAGAGACTCAACAGAGAAATACGGAGTCTAAAAGAGGTTATGATGCAAATGGATTTATTAGATATCTACAGAAGTTTCCACCCAAATGCAAAGGAATATACATATTTCTCAGCTCCTCATGGAACTTTCTCCAAAACTGACCACATAATTGGTCATAAAGCAAACATTAACAGATACAAAAATGGAAATAATCCCTTGTAACATATCAGACCACAAGGGGCTAAAGTTAGAGTTCAACAACATCAAAACCCAAAGAAAGCCTACCAAATCATGGAAACTAAACATCAATCAGCTGAACCATCTCTGGGTAAAGGGTCAAGGAAGAAATTAAGAAAGAAATCAAAGTCTCCCTAGAATTTAATGAAAATGAATCCACAACATATCCAAACTTATGGGACACAATGAAAGTAGTCTTAAGAGGAAAATTCATAGCGCTAGATGCCCACATGAAAAGCCTAGAGAAATCCCACACTAGAGACCTAACAGCTTAGCTGAAAGCCTAAGAACAATTAGAAGCGAACTCACCTAGAAGGAGTAGACAGCAGGAAATAATCAAACTTAGAGCTGAAATCAATACAATTGAAACAAAAAGAACAATACAGAGAATCAGCGAATCTAAGAGTTGGTTCTTTGAGAAAGTTAACAAGATAGATAAGCCCTTAGCCAAACTAATTAAAAAACAGAGAGAGAGTGTTCAAATCAACAAAATCAGAAACGAAAAAGGAGACATAACCACACACACCCAGGAAATACAGAGAATTATCAGATCATATTTTAAAAATTGGTATTCCACAAAAATGGAAAACCTAGAAGAAATGGACAGCTTCCTGGACAAGTACCATCTACCAAAATTAAATGAAGATCAAATTAATTATCTAAACAGGCCTATAACCCTTAAGGAAATTGTAGCTGTCATTAAAAATCTCCATAAAAATAAAAGCCCAGGTCCAGATGGTTTCAGTGCATAATTCTACCAGACATTCATAGAAGAATTACTACCATTTCTCCTCAAACTATTTCACAAGTAGAAACAGAAGGAATATTGCCAAATTCCTTTTATGAGGCCACAATCACCCTAATACGCAAGCCACTCAATGACACAACCAAGAAGGAAAATTACAGACCAATTTCCCTCATGAATATTGATGCAAAAATTCTCAAAAAATTTTTGGCTAACCGTATACAACTATGTATAAAAGATATCATCCACCACGACCAAGTAGGCGTCTTCCCAGAAATGTAGGGCTGGTTCAACATACAAAAAACTGTAAATGTTATCAATCATATAAACAAACTAAAGGAACAAAACCATATAATCATATCCTTAGATGCTGAAAAATCCTTTGACAAAATCCAACACTCCTTTATGATTAAAGCCCTGGAGAGATCAGGAATAAAGGAAGAATACCTAAATATAATTAAGGCGATTTACAAGAAGCCGACAACCAATATCAAACATAATGGAGAAAATCTCAAAGCAATCCCACTAAAATCAGGAACTAGACAAGGATGTCCTCTCTCCCCTTATCTATTCAATATAGTTCTCAAAGTTTTACCTAAAGCAATAAGGGAATGAAAAGAGATTAAGAGGATACAAATTGGAAAAGAAGTGAAGCTATCTCTATTTGCAGATGATATGATTGTGTACATATAAGTCACCCACAAAATTCTTTCAAGAAACTTCTACAGCTGATAAACACCTTCAACAATGTAGCAGGATACAAGATTAACTCAAAGAAATCAGTAGCCCTTCTATACATTAAAGATAGAAGGGCTGAAAAAGAAATACGGGAAACATTACCCTTCATAATAGCTGAAATAGTATTAAATACCTTGGAGTAACTATAACCAAAGAAGTAACAGACCTATTTGGCAAAAATTTTAAATCACTGAAGAAAGAAATTGAAGAGGATAACAGAAAATGGAAAGCTCTCCCATGTTCCTGGATTGGTAGGATCAACATAGTAAAAATGGCAATTCTACCACAGGCAATCTACAGATTCAATGCACTGCCCATCAAAATCCCAACACAATATTTTTTGGACCTTGAAAGAATAATACTCAATTTCATTTGGAATAACAGGAAAGCTAGGATTGCCAAAACAATTTTACTGAACTAAAGAACCTCAGGAGGTATCACTATCCCTGATTTCAAGTTATACTATAGAGCTACAGTAATAAAAACAGCCTGCTACTGGCATGAAAACAGACTTGTGGTTGAATGGAATAGAATTGAGGATCCAGACATTAACCCAAAAACCTATGAACACCTGATCTTTGACAAAGAGTCCCAAAACATTCAATAGAAAATAGATAGTATATTTAACAAGTGGTGTTGGCATAGCTGGATGGAAGTGTGTAGAAAAATGCAAATAGATCACAGCCTGTCACCCTGCACAAAACTCAAATACAAGTGGATCAAAGACCTCAACATAAACCCAGCCACTTTGAACTTGATGGAAAAGTAAGTGGGAAATACACTTCTACTAATTGGCACAGGTGACCACTTTCTAAATATAACACCAGTGGCACAGACACTAAGACCAACAATCAATAAGTGGGATCTCCTGAAGCTAGGAAGCTTCTGTAAAGCCAAGGACACTGTCAATAGGACAAAACGACAGCCTACAGAATGGAAAAAGATTTTCACCAACCCTACAAGTGATAGAGGACTGATCTCTAAGATATATAAAGAGCTCAAGAATCTAGAGCCCAAATCCTTGAATAACCCAATCCAAAAATGGGGTTTTAGATCTAAATAGGGAATTCTCAGCAGAGGAATTATGAATGGCTGAAAGGCACCTGAAAAAGTGCTCATCATCTTTAGCCATCAGAGAAATGCAAATCAAAACAACTTTGAGATAGCACCTGACACCTGTTAGATTGGCTAAGATAAAAGGCACAGATGACAGCCTATGTTGGAGATAATGCAGAGCAAGGGGAACACTCCTCCATTGTTGGTGGGAGTGTAAGCTTGTTCATCTACTTTGGAATGCAATATGGTGGTTTCTCAGAAAATTGAGAATCAATCTCCCCAAGGACCCAGCAATACCACTTCTGGGTGTATACCCTAAAGATGCACATTCACACTCCAAAGTTATTAGCTCCATTATGTTCATAGCAGCATTATTTGTAATAGCAAGAACCTGGAAACAACCTAGATATCCCTCAACTGAAGAATGGATTAGCAAACTGTGGTACATCTACACAATGGAATACTACTCAGCAGTAAGAAAAAATGATATCCTAAAATTTGCAGGCAATTGCATGGATTTGCAGAATATCCTCCTGAGCGAGGTATCACAAACTCAGAAAGATAAGCAGGGGATGTACTCACTCATTTATGGTCTCTAAACAAACAAAGAAGAAAAAAGCAAAGCATCCCGAAGCTGCAAACCACAACCCCTGAACAGCTTGGGATCAGAAACACTGACCCTTCAGATCCCCCTCTACCTAGAGGAACACCTGAATCACTCTTGAGGGAGGGGGTAGAAAACTGGATTTGGCCAGGAGCGGAGACTGAACTTAGTGTTATTGGATCAGTGGGACCATGGGACTGTCTGATGCCTGTCCAGGGAGGGTATGGGGAGTTGTGGAGAAGAAAAAATGTCCTGATGTGGCGGGAGGGGAAAGGGACCTCGAATAAGGATATACAGGGATAGAAACAAAACTTCAGAGGGAAAGCTGAAAACAAAGTAATTTTATGTGTAGCAAATTATTTGCATTATCACCCTTGATAAGTCATGGCTATCATTTTTATTTTCTTTATAGTTATTGTTAACTTATCAGCATTTTAAATTCAATTTACTCTTTTTCTTGATAAATACAAAGTATATAAAGAAAAAAAAAGAAACTAAAATTAATGTGTAAGAAGTTTTGAACTTCACCCAGGTTGTTAACATTACAATAAATATAGTACACTTTGTAATGATTTAGAGGCTAAAATAAGTCACTGTTAAAGCATTAACAAAACTAGTTTTTCTGTATATCTGTCAATTTTAATTTGGTCTTGTTATTTTTTCCCAAATCTAGTCTCACTGTATAAAATTCAGCCACAAAATTGGGTGAATTTGAGAGACCTCCTTTAGAGATTAATTTATTCTTTGGTAAATCAAGAAAAAAATTAAAGTTATAAATAATGCTGTTATACTTTGCACCTGATATCTCTCTATACAAAAGTTTCTGATATACTTTAAAATCATTAAGAAATATACTCCACTAGGGTGAAAATTATGACATATTTCAATATAATATTTTAATATGACAACAAAATTGGAATTTTTACTACTATGATATGGTTATGGTATAAGAGATTTTTTTCATTTTTACTGTTTTTAAAATTTATATTTTGTATTTATTTAAATATAAATGTTTTGCCTGCATGTATGTATGTGTACCAGGTCCAGGTGTGTGATTGATGCCTGCAAGAGTCAGATGAGGACATCATATCCTCTGGAACCAGTGTTACAATTGCAAAGCTATCTATCTAGCTCCTGACAAGAATAAGATCAGTGGCAAATTGCATATAGTTCCATTTGGGTATGATGGTCAAGAACTATCACTGTATCAACCTGCCATGAGATATGTTTCAAATGATGTTTATTTTGTGAGAATTGCTTACAAAACAGAGAAGGTTTAAGAAAAGGTGAAGGGGTAAGGTTGCAGCACGCCGGATCATTTCTAAACAAAAGCTCCTGTCCCACATGCCACATGTCCAAAACCCTGCCACCAGCCCGGAACCCTGCCACCAGTCCAGAAACCGTGTCACCAGTCCGGAAACTGCGCCACCAACCAGAACCCTCGCGGGAGGTCCTGGCCCTGCACGAGAGAACGTCAGCTTCTTGTCTTCAGTCCTCTCCCTGGGCGGTCTACTTCTGAATCTCGTTCTCATTGACCACACCCTTGTCCGTCCTGTCACTCCTCTGCTACCAATCCACCTGTGTAGATTCTGATTTCCTGCTACATCTTCCCCTTTTGTCTAAATAAAAAGGTTCTAAACTAAGTATGAGCTACATACTATAGGGATCATCATAAAGTGGTGTCTGGGGAAGAGAAAGGTATTAACATAAGTGAGGTCAAACTATAAAAATAAAAAATATATCTGAACAGAGTTATATAAAACAACTTGTGCATATATTACAACAAATGTTATAAGTAGCATAAATAATTAGAGGTAGAAATTGCATTATGGAAATGGCAATGTACTTATTACACATCAATGTGCAAAATATTTTAAACAGAGGTAGACACGTGCAAATTAAGGCAATTATACATTCAGCTTTGTATTAAAGTATATATTATCCCAATCAAGCATATAGATTGATTTCTCATTTGTATCAATATACAAACATTCGTACCATGGTGATTCATTTTTCATTCATCCCTTGGTTAATAGTTGTTTGCAAATATAATGATCTCCTATCTATTCCCTTTTCTTTCTCTCTCTTTTTTTTGTACATCTATAATATCATTCTATCCTCTACCCAAGATTAACTTATAACCATCATATCAAAATGATAATTGACCATAACCCTCCCTTGAATGATCAACTCATCAGGAAAGGGACGTAGTTCTCTCATTAAGTTGTTTCATGCTGGCCTGTGGGCAACAGTATCTCTGTGGGGTCCTGTAAAACTAAAACAATGATTAAGTCCTAATTAAGTAGCTATAAACATATATAACCATTCTCATCATACTGAGTAAGTCCATCTGAAATATTTGTTAAAGATATGATATGAAACTATCTTACAATTGTCCTGATTGGTCTATATCTCAAAAGTGATCACTGAGTGACATATAGCAGGTTTCTTCTTTCTCTGTCTCAATGGTGTTTTTTTTTATTGGTGGGGGCCCCATCTTCCTTCTGGATGCCTTGTAGAGCGCTGGTAAGAGAAATTGTTTTTAATAGTGAAGGATCCAATGGATATTATCAACTGAAGATATTGAACCATTGGAGAATATTGTGTGCAGAAAAAATTTCTAGAGTAAGAGAGTAAAAATTGCAGAAAGAAATGAGATTTAAAATTCAAAATAAAAGTGAGATAAAATTGGTCCCTATATATTTCATCTATTTTCTGTCCCACTTCAGGTGGCTTTTCTGATGTGAGACAGAGTTCTTAAAGTTTTATTTACCAATACGCTTGGGTTTAGATAGGGAGAAAGCCACTTGCTCCACTTCTAAAGCCAGCCTTTTTGTTACCAAACCGGGACCTCCTTTATATATATAAATACATAATCATTAGATATAGATGTACAGTTGTGAGAATAGAGAAATTACCCTTAGTGCCTGTCAGTGTCAGGTGTCCTTATAATCCCCTGTAGTCCTTTTAACGTTTCAAAAGTCTGAGCATTCAGCATCCTTTTAGCTTTGTGAAGAGGGTTGCATCCATTCTTCTGTCAAAACAAAATTAAGACCCTGCCCCCCCTCAATTAAATGAATGTTCCTTACCACATATCCAATTGTCTTATCGGCATATGAGCCATTACTCCTTTTCCTCAGGAGGGTTCTCCTTTTTGAATTGGTTCTTTATCAATCTTGCTGGTACCCATATTTTCTCTTTTCCTGTGGAAACAAAAGCAAAACCCTTACCCCAACGAAGCACATGCCCTGGCTTCCATTCTGAAGTTAGTACATCTTTAAAATAAAGAGGTTGATTCAACTCAGAAGTCCTTTCTATTACCCAGTGTTTCTCTGCAGCTGAAGTTCCTTTCTCATTAGCATTAAGAAAGTTTAATGTCAACAAGGCACTATGTAATCTCTCCCTAGGTTTTTTCATACCACCTTTCTGCTTATGAAGCATCTCTTTCAAAGTTCGGGGGGATCTTTCCACAACTGCTTGTCCAGTGGGATTGTGTGGTATCCCAGTAAGATGCTTTATCTCATAATATCCAAAGATCTACTTCATTTTCTGGGTAACATATGCTGGAGCATTGTCAGTCTTAATTTGATCAGGAATTCCCCATATGGCCATGGCTTCCAGAAGATGAGTGAGTACTGCATTAGCATTTTCAGAACTCAGGGCGGTAGCCCACTGCATTCCTGAGTAGGTGTCAATGGTGGAATGAACATATTTCATCTTACCAAATTCCAGGAAGTGAAACACATCCATCTGCCAAATCTCATTGCTCCTTGTACCCTTAGAACTACTCCCAGCCGGTAATGATGGTTGATTGTAAAGGGAACACTTGTCACACTTTTGCAAAATTTCCTTGGCTTGATGCCAAGTGATGGGAAAACTCTTCTTTAATCCCTTGCTATTGACATGATGCTTCTTGTGAAACTCTGAGGCTTCTACCACATTTCCTATT
>PVIH01018936.1:0-36950 GCA_004025045.1 Sigmodon hispidus
AGGTAGTTAACTGTCGTTGTCTTCTCCTATATTCTGGAAGTTACTTCATGCTTCCAACTTTAGGTATATATTTTCCTTCTCAGGTCTTGACGGTGTTGAAGATTAGATAGTTGAGATTATTATTACTTCACATTCCAGCAAAGACACTCAAGTCTTAGAACTCTATTATTTAGGATAAACAGCTTTAAAACAATCCCTGCACATTTTTTTTTGTATCAACATTTTAGATATTAAATTGCACCTTGTAGTTGTTTGCTAGCAGTAGTTTGACCTCACTTATGTTAGTTCCTTCCTCTTTCCCACACACTGTCTTATGGTAATTCCTGTAGTATGTAGTTTTATACCTAGTTTAGAACCTTCCTATTTAGACAAAATGGGGAGATATAGTGGGAATCGCAGCGGCTGCGCGCGGCAGCAGCAGCGGGCGGAAAGAGAGGCGGGACTTCTGGCCCGGCGCGCGCTGGCGGCGGAAAGGGAGGCGGGATTTCCGGCCCCAGCGCGCTCGGCAGCTAAGTACGGCAGCGGATTCGGCGCGTGGCTAAACTCTCTTTTGCTCTTTTATAACAAAATAAATCTTAGTTGAAACATATCAATTGGTGACGGGTTTATTCCGCGATAGATAATGATTCTGTGAGTATCCTTGAATCTTGTCATACCCTTGTGTCCTCTAGATCCTACAGTTCTTTCTCTTCCTCATGTGCAGGATTCTCTGAACTCAGCCTAATGTTTGGATTTTGGTCTGCTTCTGTGTCCATCAGTTGCTGGATGAAGTCTCTCTGATTACAATGTGGCTAGACACCAATCTCCTCACTGAAAATAGCCAGTTTAGGCTACCTATTCATTTCATTATTGCTATAAATCTTAGCGGAGTCATCTTTGTAGATTCCTTGGAGATTCTCTTACGCCAGAGTATTACCAGACCCCAAAACACTGATTATAATAATCTCTAGTACACTCCTTCTCTGCACCCTCCAAATTAATATCTTATGGCCCAGTCCCCACCTTCTCTCAATCCATTCATGATATCTCTTTTATTTCCCCTTTCCAAGGAGATATGATGAGGTGGAAAGATCTCCTGTACTCAAGGATTTTAGGACCAACATATTAAAAATGACAATCTTACCAAAGCAATGTACAGATTCAATGTAATCTCCATAAAAATTCCAGTAGAAGTTTTTACAGACCTTGAAAGAACAATACATAACTTCATATGGAAAAACAAAACCAACGATAGCTTAAAATTTTTCTGTACAATAAAAGAACTTCCAAAGCTATCCCCATCTCTGACTTCAAGATCTACAACAGAGATATGGTAGTAAAAACTGCATGGTATTGGCATAAAACAGAAAGGTAGATAAATAGAATTGAGTCAAAGACCCAGATGTAAACCTACACACCTATGGAAATCTGATTTTTAACAAAGAAGCCAAAACTATACAATAGAGAAAAAGATAGCATCCTCAATAAATGGTACTGTTCTAACTGGATGTCAACATATAGAAGAATGCAAATAGATCCATATCTATCATCCTGCATAAAACTCAAGACCAAGTATATTAAAGACTTCAACATAAATTCATTACAATGAACCTAATAGAAATGGAAGTGGGAAATAATCTCAAATGCATTGGCACAGGTAACAACTTCATGAACAGAACACCAATAATATAGGCACACAGATAAACAATTAATAAATCAGACTTTGTAAAACTGAAGTTTCTGTAAGGCAAAGGACACCATCAACAGGACAACAAAATGGAAAAAGATATTTACTAATCCTACATCTGACCAAGGGCTGATTTACAAAATATAGAAAGAATTCATGAATATAAATATTAATAAACCAAATAATCAAATTTAAAATAGAGTACAGATCTAAACAGAGCCATTCAACAGAAGAATGTCAAATGGCTGAAAAACAGCTAAGGAAATGATCAACATCCTTAGCCATTAGGGAAATGTAAATCAAAACAACTCTGAGATTCTATCTTATATCAGTCAGAATGGTCAAGATCAAAAACACAAGAGTCAGTTCATGCTGGAGAGGATGTGAAGCAAGGAACACTCCTCCATTGTTAGTGGGAGTACAAACTTGTACAGCCACTTTGGTTGTTAGTGTGGCATTTCTCAGAAAACTGGGGATCAGTATATTATAAGACACAGAGATACAGCTCTTGCGCATATACCCAAAGGATGTTCATGGCCAGAGGGACACTTGTTCAACTATGTTCATAGAAGATTTATTTGTAATACCCAGAACCTAAAAACAAACTATGTTTACCTCAGTCAAGAAATGGATAATGAATAAAAATGTAGTACAGAGTATTACTCCATTGCTAAACTTGAGAACACCAAAAAATTTGAAGGCAAATAAATGGAAGTAGAAAAACATCATTCTAAGTAAGGCGTCCCAGACTGATAAAGACAAGTATGCTATGTGCTCACTCATCAGTGGATATTAACTATAAAATAAAGAATAGCTACATTACAATCTACAGACCCAGAAATCCAGACTCAAAAAGCTAAGCTGAATTCTGAGTTTTTAAAGGTTCATTTTAGGTGTGTGTGTGTGTGTGTGTGTGTGTGTGTGTGTGTGTGTGTGTGTGTGTGTAGGTGTGTGCATATGAAAGCAGATGCTTGCAGAATCTAGAAACAAAAATCATATGCCTTAGAACTGGAGTTACGGATGGTTGTGAGCCACTCAGTCAGGATGCTCAGAATAGAACTCAGGTCTTCTGGGAGCAGCCAACTCTTAAGTGTTGAGTCATCTTTCCATTCTCATTCAGTTTAAACTCATACTCAAAACTTATTACATGACAGCAGGCAACAGTGCTTAGAGAATTTAAGAACTAATTAAAGTTCTTTTCTGTTGTACAGAGGTTTCTAGCCCTGTATGGGGCAGAGGTCTGACCTGCCTGAGGCAGCTTTTAGCTCCCCAAAGATGACTCAGACACCTATATTAATTTCATACTGTTTGGCTTATGTCTCAGACACATTATTAGTTAGCTCTTTCATCTTAATTCAACCCATTTTTATTAATCTATCTGGCCACGTGGCCGTGCATGTGGCCCTTAGCTCACCTGGGTTCTACACGCTTCTTCGGTGCCTGGATGGAGTCTACCTGACTCCACCCTCCTTCTACCTGTCTCTCCTGATTCCTCCACCCATTTCTACAGGGTTCCACACAGGTCAAACAGCTTTTTTATTTACACGATGATACAGAGAACAGTCCCACCACACTTTTCCACTATTTATTGCGATTTTTTATCATTAATTATTTTAGTGAAAAAGAGCCACCAAAGCTTTTAGAATGGCTAATACATTAGCTGTAACTCCTATCTGTCAAAAGTGCTCCAAGCCAGCTCTCAGAGGCAGAAGAAAGAGATTTTACACTAGCTAAGCTTTGCTATCTCATGTTTCCTTATAAGATCATTTTCTCCAGATTCCACGAGCAGCTTTAAAAAGGGACCATTTTCTCTGCTTTCCTAATTCCATGTTCTGTAACATTAGAGTGCTCAGCTAGTGACTATATAAGCATTCTGGCTACCTGAGAAGTCACAAAGTGTTTACTGGAAAGGCTGAGGGACTATAAGGAAGTTGGTATTGGAACTGAGAGAGAACAATTTAAAATATTGCTTAGAGAAAATAGGACCAATTGGTTGGATAATGTTGTCAATTAGAAATAATCAATGGCAGAAAGATATGGCTATAATGGAATGAGCACATACAGCCAAATACCTATATGTACAAACAAATGCCCCCATATGAACATGCACACTTGTTACACACACATACACACAGAGAGAGAGAGAGAGAGAGAGAGAGAGAGAGAGAGAGAGAGAGACAGACAGACAGACAGACAGACAGACAGACAGACAGACAGCTGAATCTGAAAAGCTTGTTCAAAGTAATGATAACTTTGAATTTAAAACAATGGTGAGTTTTAGCATTGAATTTTAGGAGGTATTATTATATGAAGTAATAAAAATTTCTTAGCTTCAGTTTCCCCATAGTTTAAAACATATGCATCTTTCTATGTAATTAAAACTTTACATCAAATTGTAGCTGCTGATGTTCAAGCAAGGAAAACAGCCAGAGATATGTGAGCTATGCTAGTATTGTGCACAAGCAGAATTTTCCCTAGATGGCATTTTTTGGGGGTTGGGGATGGGGGGGTGCTAGAGAGTACATTTACCAGCAATTTATTCTATACTCATTAATATTTATTATTTAAAAAGGAAACATAACACATATGTAAATATCATGTATACATATATACATACATGCACATGGTGTACTTATATTTGCACAAATAAATGCATACAAATAATGTTTAATACTTGCAGGCACCAAGCACAATACTACTGTGCCATCTTGTGGTGACATGGTACTTGACAGACATGTTCTTTACTCACACTTAAATCTTGTTCTAATGTCATAAATCTGTTACACACAACACATAAAATAAATTAAACAAATCAATGTCATACACTTAAAATTGCTATCAACAAATATATTATTTAATAACTTCTTGTGGTTTTCTGACAGGTAATTAGATGTGATTAAGGTTGATATTGCTGATATTTAAAGGGGCCTGTTACTTATTATATCTTACACATATTAGATGTTGTTAGGCCCTAGAAGTACATAGGTCAACAAGAATATGTGTTTGTCCAAGTGGTTTAACTGAAGACGTTAAACTGTGATTGAAAGTTGGTGTGGACAACACTGGATGAGTCTTCAGAGATCTGTGATCAGAATTAACTTTAAAAAATGAAAGAAGACAAGAGCTGACTCTTAAATGTTGGAAATTAGTCACACAACTGAACAATGGGAGAATTAAGAAAATGGGAATAGATCAGAGAAGAAGAAACTTCAAGATTTGTGATGAGCAGATTTTAACAATTCCTAATGGATTCACCACCTCATTGCCCAGTGTTCTACTAAGGCCACGCTAGATTCCCATTGTAGACAATATAAATATTCTTCTCTCTAACATTAAATTGTATTTCCAAGGAAGGAAATGTGAGGTTAAGGACTTTTAAACTCTGCTGAAGTGAAGACTTGGCTTTGAAGGTGAAAGCAGCCATGCTGCAGTGGATGACCCCACATTAGTTGGTTATTACAAAAAAAAATGCCCAGTGAATTTGGTCAACACTAAAGAGGCAGAAGATGGCAGATCTCTGGGTTTCAGGTCAGTCAAGCCTTCCAAGTATCTCAAAAAAAGTAAAGAAAAATTAATAAAGATGAAAGCAAGATGTGTTAAAATAAACATGCAATAATTTTCAGGAGGAAATGGGTTTATATATGCTCATATTTTATTGTATATATGTTTATTGTTATTATTATTATGTATAAACTCTATTCTCTATACATGCATACCCCTGTTCAAACTCCCTTCCCCCTCATGCCTCTTCTAGTCACTCTCTCTTCTCCACATCACTTTATCTCCTCCCCAGCAAGGGAAGGAGGTCCCAAGGTCCCAAGGTTCCAATGTGGCTTAGTTCAGCATCCACTCCCAGCAGATCTGCTTTTCTCACTCCAACATCACAACTGGGTCAGGTGTTCCTCTGGAGGAAGTGGGATACAAGGTGCCAGTCCAAGGTGTTTCAGATCCCAAGCTTTTCAGTGGTTGTATTTTGCAGCATAGACATGTTTTGCTTTTTGCTTTTTTGTTTAAAGTCCACTATTGAGGGAGTATATCCCTTGCTTATCTCTCTGAGTTTGTGATACCTCGCTCAGGAGGATATTCTCCAAATCCATCCATTTGCCTGCAAATTTTAGGATGTCATTTTTTTCCTTACTGCTGAGTAGTACTCCATTGTATAGATGTACCACAGTTTGTTAATCCATTCTTCAGTTGAGGGGCATCTATATGTATAAAATTCTCAAAAAATGAAAATAATACTTGAAACTAAGTCAATGATTATAATAAATCAGTATTATTTTTGAGTTTTGAAATGAAAATAACCATGATAGATTGGTCTTAAACATACAGCATGAAGAAAGCATGAAAGACACTCAGGTCCAGGACACATAGATGTTTTAGAGGAAGGATCTTGTAGTGTTGGTTGATATTCTATCACACTGCAGATCCTGAGTGTACTTTTACATTAATTAAATAAAAATCCCTTGGATCAGAAGGTTGAGTTAATATCTAGGTGGCAGAAAGTAGTCATATAACATCAGGTCATCTGAAAGAAATAAAGAGATGCAAGGAAGTATCAGGAAGGGATTTTTGAGTGGCACAGGTATTTTTGTTTTGTTTTTGTTTTTTTGGGGGGGAGGGTTGGTGGAGCAGAAGGCCAGATCTTTCCAAGATGTCAGCAAGGAAAGTAGGTTAGTTAGTTGCAACCCAGGCTCTTTGAGGTAGCAGGTTTTCATCCCAGCCTTTGAGTCTTGAGATTTATTTATAAATAGAACAATAATGATTTAGTTAAAAGCTTCTTTTATAGGCATTGACACAGCTGTGACCTGAGCAGCCAGGCTGCTGATAGAGAAACCAGCCAGTAACTACAGGGTTGCAATTGCTAGATCAAATATCAGTAGATTAAGGGCATCTAGTGTAAGGAAAATAAAACAGCATTGGAGGCACCAGACAGGGTTAAACACAAAGTTTAGACCTATAACATTAATGAGGGGTGCCTTTCTGTATGCTGTAAATATCACTTGTAAATGAAGAAACTGTTTTGGACTATGGAAGACATCTTAGAAGTAGGCAGGAAATTCAAGCATAGATAAAGGGGAAGGAAGGTGGAGTCAGAGAGAGACTAGATTGTTCTAGCCACCCAAGAAGAAAGATGTAAAAAATAGGTAAGCCACAAGCCAAGAGGCAAGACAAATTAATGGAAATGGGTTGAATTAAGATGCAAGAGCTAGCTAGAAATACGCCTGAGCCATATGTCAAGCCACATGTAATTAATATCTGAGTTATTTTGGGGGGGTGGGCTAACTGGCAGTAGAGCTGTAGGTGGGTCCCGAGTGGGGGGGTAGGACGGGCCAGAATCTCATACACTATAACATTATCCAATCCAATCACACAATCTTATAAGAGTTGGAAAGAAAGGAAAAAAATGAATCAAAGAAGATATGGGGACAGGAGGAGAGATTCGGCAGGTTGCAGGAAGTTAGTATTTAATACCTGGCTGGTTTTGAAGATGGATGAAATTCATAAGCTAGTATTTCCATAGGCTTCTAGAAGCAGAAAAGGCAAGGAAGGAAATGGCCCTCTCTGCCATTAAAATTTATTTTCCATTTCTAAAACACAGAGATATAGGACTATGAAAAACATTTACTTTATTTTTAAAGATTTGTTATGTTCATTGATGTTTATACATGTTCAGGTACCTAGTGAGGCCAGAAAAGGGCAACAGTTTCCATGTATCTGGACTTAGAGGCAAGCTGCTGGATATGGGTTCTAGGAACTTCATTCTAGTCCTTTGTAAGAACAGCAAATTTTCTTAACCACTAAGTCATGTCTCCAACCCTATCATGTATAATCATATTGTCTTTTATTACATTAAATTAGAAAACCTTAAAGAAATAGATGAATTTCTAGATTCAGATGAAACACCAAAACAGGTCAACAGCCTAAACAAATCCATACAAATGTGGAGATTGAAATCTGGGAAATACACTTCTACGAATTGGCACAGGCGACCACTTTCTAAATATAACACCAGTGGCACAGACACAAAGACCAACAATCAATAAGTGGGATCTCCTGAAGCTAGGAAGCTTCTGCAAAGCCAAGGACACTGTCAATAGGACAAAACGACAGCCTACATAATGGGAAAAGATTTTCACCAACCCTACAAGTGATAGAGGACTGATCTCTAAGATATATAAGGAACTCAAGAATCTAGAGCCCAAAACCTTGAATAACTCAATCAAAAAATGGGATTCAGATCTAAAAAGGCAATTCTCAGTAGAATTACGAATGGCTGAAAGGCACCTGAAAAAGAGCTCATCATCTTTAGCCATCAGAGAAATGCAAATCAAAATAACTTTGAGATACCATTTGACACCTGTTAGATTGGCTAAGATAAAAGACACAGAGGACAGCCTATGCTGGAGAGGATGAGGAGCAAGGGGAACACTCCTCCATTGTTGGTGGGAGTGTAAGCTTATTCAGCCACTTTGGAATGCAGTATGGCGGTTTCTCAGAAAATTGAGAATCAATCTCCCCAAGGACCCAGCAATATCATTTCTGGGTGTATACCAAAAAGATGCACAGTCACACTCCAAAGACATTAGCTCATCTATGTTCATAGCAGCATTATTTGTAATAGCAAGAACCTGGAAACAACCTAGATGTCCCTCAACTGAAGAATGGATTAACTAACTGTGGTACATCTACACAATGGAACACTACTCAGCAGTAAGAAAAAATGATATCCTAAAATTTGCAGGCAAATGGATGGATTTGGAGAATATCTTCCTGAGTGAGGTATCACAAACTCAGAAAGATAAGCAGGGGATGTACTCACTCATTAGTAGACTCTAAACAACAAACAAACAAACAAACAAAAAAGCAAAGCATTTCCAAGCTGCAAACAACAACCACTGAATAACTTGGGATCAGAAACACCCTGGACTGACACCTTGGATCCCACTACCCCTAGAGAAACACCCGACTCACTCTTGAGGGAGGGGGGAGAAAACTACATCTGCCAGGAGTGGAGACTGAACTAAGCAATATTGGGTCAGTGGGACCATGGGACTGCCTGCAGCCTGCCCAGGGATGGGATGGGGATTTGTGGAGAAGAAAGAATGACCTGATGTGGTGGGAGGGGGAAGGGACCTTGAATAAGGATATACAAGGTTAGAAAGTGTGACTTCTTTATTATTATTATTATTAATAATAATAATAAGGGAAAAAAACAACAAAAACCATTAAAATTATTTTTAAATAACAAAAAGAAGTCTTCCAACTAAAAAGTTCAGAGACTAATGGATTCATAGCAAAATTCTGCTGGACTTTCCTACAGCCAACCCTTTTTAAAAAATTAGAAAAAGAAAAACAAGGAGAATTTTTTTAATCCTATGAAGCCAATATTGTATAATACTCAGACCTAAGAAAATATCAAAAAGAAAATTAAAAACTAATTTCTCAGATGATCAGAGATTAAAAAAATAAATGTTCAACAGAACACTTGCAAACTAAATACAGAGGAACACCAGGAACATTATGCACAATATCTGTGCTGGTTCTAGCTTGGATGCAAAAATGGTTCAACATACACTTAACCAAACACATGGTCTTATGCACAAAAAACTGTATGGTCACCTCAATAGATGCAGAAAAGCCTACTTCTTATTAATGTGACAAAGTACTTAGTGATGCTTGTCTTTGCATGTATAAGTCTTTTTTTCTAAAAAAGAAGGTAGTAGTTAGAATTCATTTACTGCCTTTTCAGTCTTACATAATGATACATAATCCAGGAACCCATTTATGCTCTATAAGAGTACACAGTCTCGTTATATCATTTCACTGGTGAATTGTGCTAGCATTTCTATTTGATTTGGGGACAGCTTAATTTTTAAATATATTCAAACTTATGTGGAAAGTTATGACAGAAAAACATGCATCTATAAAAGGAAGGAAAGTGTGTACACAGATGTCTTTTCTTGCTGTAGCTCAATGGCTCTCATTTCTGTCTTTGTCCTTGATGCTGTACAAGCCAGAGGGGTTGTTTTCCTGCAATTCCTGCGTGCCTGCTACCTTGTGTGATACTGTGATACTGGAGAACGTATCTGTGGATTTAATGAATTAATGCATTAAATTGATGCTATAGTTTGGATCTTTGGATTATGAATGTCACTCAAAGGCTCAGGCTTCCAAGTCTTGTCTCCCAGAATGGAATTCCTGAAAGGACTTTGAATTTTTAATATATAGAGTGTAGTGCAAATGTCTTTAGGTCACTGAGGTGTACCTTAAGGAGGATGGTTTTGGTCTTAGACCCTTCATCTCTATTTTGTGTCCTGGCCATGAAGTAGGTGGTTTTGTTTGATCGATGCTCCACCATGTTTTATTGTCCTGCTACTATTCTCCTGCCCTGGGATTATTGTATTTTGAGTTAAAAACTCCAAGAATCTAAGCCAAATAAACCTACTATATTGATAACTTTAACATTTCAAGTATTTTATTATAATGATGGAAAACTCTATAACAAATTATTTCTATCTTTTATGTATATTAAGTCAAGTATATAATATGATAGAATGAAAAGATATTATTATATATTCCAATTATTCCAATCAAATACAAATCACCAGGTGGATAACTTAATAAAGAGCATTTTCAAGGCAAATGTAAAGTTATAGCACCAGATGAAAAATTATATTGTGTCAAATGAGTAGCATAGATCTAGAGAGGTTAAACTATGACAATAAGATTCCTGCAGAGATAATCTATTCCTAAATAAAGAACAGCTTGAAAAGATGCTATATTTTTAAAAAGGGAGATCTATCTTTGGATTTTTAGTGATAGCATGCATTCTCTTTTTGTTCCCATTAAACATTTTCAATAATTTGCAGTTGATTTAGTGGTTGATTCCTTCTACTCCAGACCAGTAGCCCCATGGAAGTGAAAGGGATGTACAAGAGATGCTAAAATCCACCAGAATGTAAGAAGCTCAGTTTTACTACTGCATATCTAAATTCAGATAGACTTAAGAGTGATTTCAAGCTATTCCCCCAACCAATCTCATTTCCTCAGTATCCTTAAGCTAATTTTTCTTCTGTTATGATAAAATATCCAGACCAAAGACAATTTAAGGAATAGAGTATTTATTCATGTACCTGATACTTCTGGGTACAATTGCCAATGAGAAAAGTCATGGCAGAAATCATGACAGGAACTTAAGCCAGAAAAAAATGGATTAAAGATGGTTTCTGGCTCACTCAGGCTCTTGCTTAGCTAGATGCCTATGCTCATCAATACCACTTGCCTGGGAATAGTGGGCTGGGCCCTCTTACATCAATTAACAATCAAGACACACCCTCACAGATATAACCAGAGTCTGAGTGGATGAAAACAATCAGTTGTGACTCATTTTTCAGGTGATTCTAGCCTGTGCCAAATGGTAAATATATTCTAATTATATGAAACATAGATATTGAAAACCATATCACAAGTGTGTCATCATTTAACCATACAAGCTACCTATATTCTACTAATTTTTTTTGTTCATCACATTGTTATTTTACAGGTGTCAAAATAACAACTATAGAAAGGTATAGTAATCAGCCCATTGTAAAGAGTAAAACAGAAGTAAGTAGATGTGGAATGAAATGCAAAATACTAATGTGGATTAGATCCTATTACAGAAGGAAAAGTGAAAACCATTATTGGTGAATTGCAATCAAATCTGAAGTTACTTAAAAATAATTAGTACTAAACCAGAATGAATTTTATGATCTTGACAAACCACACATGTAAAAAACTAATAAAAGAATCAACTGACTATACTGTCTTTTCAAGTTTTTCATTAAATATGTTTTCCTATGGAAATCAATTAAAATTTAGAAAACAGTAACATTTTTCAATGAGTATGTTAGTTTTCCAATTAATTATCTTTAAATTTTCTACTACTATTACACGTATTTTAGTATAATTCTGTGTGTGCATTTGTGACATGCCATGGTACACATGTGAAAGTCAAAAGACCACTTTATGCAGTTAGGTTTCTGTCACCTTTACGTGGATTTCAGGAATGAACTCTTTATATTCGGGCTGGCATGCCAAATCATTCTCCCCACTGAAGCACCTCAACAGCTTCTTCCAATTAATTATCTCATTGACACTTCTAATGTGACATTATTTTACTCATTGTGTTTGATTTACTGTGTGTAGCATTTGGAAAGTCATCAGGATGTGTTTGCCAGTTCACTGAGTTGAAGTTTGAAAAGTGACAAGGAAAGTGTACTCTCCACTCTAGCCACCAGATGGGAGCATGTACACATCGATAAAAATTAGTTCTTCAAGAGGTTAAAAATGATCCATTGAAAACAACTGAGTCTTGTTCGACTATGATAAGTGTACCGAGAACAGGAGGAAGAATTCCCAGTATGGTGATGAAGATTAGGAAAGATAAAAACTTCTTGTGGAAAGAGCTGCACAACACACTGAGGTAGCCAAAAACAAAGGGAGAAAATGGCAAACCAGTTATATAAACATTTCCAGACATGGCTATAAATGCATCTGTACTGATAGCAAGCACATCTGGAGAACCAACAGACGTCTATCTTTCCCCAGACATAAGTGTGGCATGCAATGTCTAGAGCTACCAAGGCATGGAGAGCTGAATGGTCCCATGTGCTGGGGCAGGACTTCAGTGTAGTTGATACTCCTCATACAAACAAAACGTTTAGATCAAGTGCTTTAGATCAAGATTGAAAGGCTTCCTCCTGATGCCATCTTCCATGATGCAGAATAGAAAGGTCCTTTATAGTCTCAGCAGACACAACTAGAAAGGCAAATTACAAAGCAAAGAAGGAATGAGACTATATTTAGATCAGAAGTCAATAAATAAGCCTAAAATTACTTTGTAGCCTCTTACGTATCAATGTCATCTCTTAGCTTGATCAGTCAAGGACTTGTTACATTTTGAATATCAAGTCAACCAAATTCCAAGCTCTCTTCAAAAACCTAAAGACTGACTTGAGTCAGTTAAAAGAAGATTTTGTTTCGGAGAAATGACTAGACAGCATAGAAAATGACAACTAATTTATAACTTGACAAATGGCATTACCGGGGAAGTTACTGAACTAAATGAATAAATACTGACTGCATATTACTCATCTATTCTGTGATATGAGGACATGATTTGTGTCAGAAGCTCACATTTATGTGCTTTTCTAGAATGAAGATCCTAGAAATCTACAAGATTAATTTCTGTGACAATTGCAGCAAAATTGACTGCCCAGAAAAAAAAATCATATCTTTAACAGAGAAGACCTATCAACATTCATACAGAATAACCCCAAAACTAAAATGTCCATGACTTAAAGACTGTCATACCATGTGTCATGTCCAGTTCAGAGGAGCTTTCATGTTTGTGCCATGGTCTCTGTGTTTCCTAATTGACACCATGCATGTTCATACATATCTAATTTTTTCATTCGATTTCTTCCTTGTGGTAGTGTTATGGTGTGCCCTTTCTTTATACTCCTCTTATTTAATATTTAGTCTTATTCTCTGTTCTTTGTAGACAAGTGTCATTCCCACAGCTCACAGCATACAAGCTTGGGTGTGTGGTTAGAAAATACTTTAACCCTGGTACTGGTCTTTCTAAATCATTCTTCCTTGGTTAGAAGAATATTGTATTTGATTATTTATTTGTCAGTTAATGTATATATGTGGTCATCAATAGTTGCTTGACAGCCTTGAGATCAGTAAACTTAAGTCAACACTTTGGACACATTGGGGCAGAAAGGAGAAACATTGTGCAACTCTATATGTCACCAGCAGATGGCAATAGAATAGACATCTACAGAACTGACTGAAAAGTAAGATTTAGAGCCTCATAGAGCTATACTATAGGAGACACTGGTAGTCACACAGCAGTACTAAGATTTCTTCACATAACCCTTAATTCCAACCGTGTCTTCTGATACTAGAAGAGGGAGAAAGTGTCAGTCCTTGGTTGGCGTATCTTTTGTCATTCATTTTCAATTTTTGTTTTTCAATTTTTGTTGTTCAAACTAGAACTTTTTTGCTATTTGATACTGTCCTTTAAGACATTTATATCAAATGCATAGCACAACAACATTACACTTTGCCACTTAAATTAGTAAGCATATCAAATTTGTCTAACTATAGGGTAATGTACTAAAATAAAGCAGACTATACTTTTTAATCTAATTGGGGCTATTTCTGGAATCTCAGAACTTCTCATAAAAATTACATTTTGCTTGAAGAAAAAGTAAAATAAATGTTGGAATGTTGTAGTTTTGGTATTTTGTTTTTGCTAAGGAACATTGGTCAATGGAGATCTTGATTTTACATACACAGGCTCTTAAAACAGCTGAAAGTGATGGACTTCTGGAACAACCTTCTTAACAAATATATAATAGGTTCAGAAAAGTCTCTTCATTTTAACTGTTACTTATGAGGCACTTTTGTTTGGCCATCACAGAAATTACAGCATTTTTTAATCATCCTTATGTATTCATTTATTCAGTATAGTGCTTCTATTTAATCAGTGATTAAGATTCCTTCCTACTGTGCTTCCTCGTAGTCTATACTACTGAGAAACAAGGTTATTTCTTGCAATAGCTGTCATGAAGCTAAACAAAAGCATCTGGAGAGCAAACTTTCATGGAAGATTTCTAAACCAGAAAGTTTTGTTCTTAAATTTGGGGTATCACTGTAAAAATCTAACCTTTACCTTACTGGGACATACTCTATGCCTGCTGAACGAGGAATAAGCAAAAGAGAGGATGATGAATGTGTGCCAACCAATGAAGAAATCTCTTTCAAAAGGTTAACACTAACAAAAATATTGTCGAGTTGAAAATGTAGTGGACCTCACCATCAAACCAGGTGAGAGCAGAGACCCTTCACCTCCAGTGGCTATGAATAAAGAAAGCTAGCCCATCCCTGAATTCACAGCCAGGGTGGTCGTCGTCTGTGTGCAGAGCTTAAAGCAAACAAGGGTAAGCTATAGCCAGATGTGGGGGCTTTCAGGTTCACTGATGGTTCCTGGGGTACTGGAGTGAAAGCCACGCACTGCACGTTCCTGCTTTGCATAGGGAGACATGGATGCAGGGAGGCAAATGGAATCAGATCTGTCCCAAGTTTCCAAATAGCTCTCTTCATGCCTCTAGTGACATATTTGATCTTTTCCAAAACTCATAAGAAAATGTGCATGCCTTTGAAATTATCAGCATCTGGTACAATGTCAGATTGTCCCATCAAATCTGATAAGCTAACAGATCCACCCGGTGGAGCAAAATACAGCAGGATATTTCCCAAGAGAGAGTCCTGCATGCCTTCATCTGTGTAAGGATTGCTGGAGATGGATTACAGGGCATTTATACTAAGTAAATAACATTTTTAATATTATTTCTTTGGAAATTTAGAGAGCTCTTTTCCCCAGAATATCTAGTCAGATCTCATCTGCTTTTCTACTTTGTAAGTACTAAAACTAATCACATAATTTGTACTATTGATTGCTAGTATTTCCTTTTTTTTTTTCCTTATTTGCTGTCTCATAGACCTTATATCCTATACAACCAACAGAAGTCACAGATTTAAAGGAGCGCATTGACAACCAAAAATTTGTAATGTCTAATCCACCTTGCCTACCAACTTCCTTGGGAAGGTTCTGCTTTCCTTTGGCCTTGCATTCTAGGAAGTCACAAAAAGTTTGTTCCATTTTTTTTCTGAGTCCAGAGATCAACTTCTTTTGTGCTCTGCACTCATGAGTAGAAAGCCAGGCATTCTTTCACTTGAAAAGAAGTTGACAACATCATTTTATCGGTAGTCTTCATTTTTACAGTTTGTTCTATACATTATCTAGAATGAAAAGCTATAAACATCAACTGAAGATCCATTTAATATAGCCAAAGTCTGGCTCATGCAAGCAGGTCACTTTCCAAGCTGTCCTTGAACTAATCTTTGAACATCAAGATATTTATTGACGTCCTCTGTGTACTGTGCAAAATGAAACCAAACGTATTTGACTCCCCTGAAAGTCTGTTTACTGAAGTCACTAAATCACCCTCTTGCTGACCCCAGCTAGAGGTTGAAATCCTCATGCATAGCCATTGGTTTCTTCAGCATTCCACCAAGCAGATGTGTATTCTGTGGCTTAATCTTTTCCAGATTGATGCTACAGAAGCCCTCCACCTGATGAGGGTTCCTGCCACAGTGTGAAAAACCTCATTCATCAAACTTGATTTTTTCCATCTCAAAAATCACAGATTCCACAAATGGTAAGTAATAAGAGTTGTGTAGATTAAAATTATTTCTAGTAATTTCATCTGCAGTAAGTTTTATCAATGACTCTATCTCATTGTTTGAATTCACACAGTTGGGGCAACTTCACATCTATTTGTTACAAATTTTCAGTAATGTCAACTAACTTTTCAAGTTGCACCTGCCTTTGCCATTCAAAACCATTTTCACCAGAAGTCATGTAAAAAACGTTCCCATATTGATTTTAAAAAAAAATGGGCCTGTAGAACAGCTAAAAGAAATATTGGAAGCATTAGTTCCTATTCATTTACTAATGTTACCCTAGAACAGGTGCAGGAAAACTATTTCTCATTTTGAATAAAATACTAATTATTAATTTACCTTTGATTTGAATGGAATATGTAAGATCAACATCTCTGTTATTACCAGAACATAGATGCTAATATGTTTATTTAGAGGAATAAATTTGGGTTTTACAATCATCTGAGAGGCTCCAGAGAAAGAAATGAAGAAACTGATACTTTATAATAGGAAATAATTCTCCTGTATCCTAGAAGATGCTAAATACTCCAATCTTTCTTAAGATTTATTTCACATAGAATTCAGGAGGCAAGGTACAGCATCTTAAATTTGAATGGCATAAGGCCTAATTTTTATCTTTCAGATGTAAAGTGACTTCTTTGAGAATCTAAATGGTTTAATTATTGCCTTAAGTAGCCTGTCTACACATATCTTTAAGTACACTATGTAACTTCCCCTCAACCCTCACACAAATTTATAATATGAGAATATAAAAATATGGATAGTTTTCTCAACTTTGTAATGTTGACAATATAAGAGAAATATGTGTGTGTGTGTGGGGGGGGGTCAAGGAACATGGCTATGTGGCCAAATTCCACTGCTTCACAAACATAAGCACCTGAGTTAGAATTATAAGCAGTCATGTTAAAAAGCCAGATGTGGCCGTTAGGGTGCCTGCAGCCCGAGAACTGGTATGTGAGAGATATAGAGGGGAATATCTAGGGTTTGCTGACCTGCATGGTTAGCTGAGAAACTCCAGGCTTTAGGTTAATTCATTTCAATGGAGCAAAGTGGAGAATGATCAACCACAGTTCCTTATGTCATTTTCTAGTCTTCCACCTTTCACATGGGTGCATATACCTGTATATGCAAAATAACACAGATAAGTAAATATATAAAATAAGAAAAATATGTAGGAAGAGGTATATAGCATCTGGAATCTCACTGGCTCTACTATGCCTTAGAGAAAAATAATTATTATTAATTCTCAACTGGCCATTCAAAATGTAAATGCTACACATTTTCTGTTTCTAATTGGAAGTTCCAGGCACCAGGGGATTGAGTTTTCCTGCTGTTTATATGCCCCTGAAATCTCTGTAAGAGATTTTATTTCAGTATGTAGGCAGCTGGTTTTTCACATAGATAAGGTCAATTAATTTGACCTTTGGTTCAACGTGAAATGTATAATAAAAGCTGGTGCCCCCAAGGACCGGATGTTAGCCTTTCAAAAAAAGCAACTTGCTAGGACAGGAACTATAATTTATTACCTCATAAAATCCAGATGAAATGCTTCATGTGAACAGGGCAATGAGAAGGAGCCTGCCTGTCCTTATTTACTTATTTATTTATATGTTTATGTTGTGTGTAATAGAAAAGCGATCAGAAAAAGACAGATAGACACCTGTCCTACTTCCTGTCAGGAAATAGTTAAAACAACAGCAAATTGAAAACCAAAAAAAAAGAAAAGAAAAAGAAAGAAAGCAAAAGCAGAGCTGTTATTTTCTTAAAGATTCACTCATATGACTTAGCTCTGTTTCACAGGAGTCTCTCTTCAGGAAGCAGAAGTACTCATGCACAGAATGAGGAGAATTTCACACCAATTCTTATCATTTTTAAAAAGATACATACTTTTAGTGTGTGTGTGTGTGTGTGTGTGTGTGTGTGTGTGTGTGTGTGCAAGCATGTGCACATGTGTGCATATGCCCACATATGTGCAGATACCTTTGGGAGCCAGAAAAAGGCATCAGATCCCATGGAGCTGACCTTATAGGCAGTTGAGAGCTGCCTGGTATGGGTGTGGGAACTGGTCAGGACCTCTGCAAGAGCAACAAGTGCTCTTTATTATTGAATTGTATTTCCTAACTCGAGTTATAAGAGCTGTGCATCTTTCTGCTATGAATGTGGATTAGAACCATTTTTATTTTTTCCTTTTTTTCCTGACACCAAAACCAGGGATTTTTTGCAAGATTAGGAATAATTCCTACAATTAGATATATTCCCAGCCACCAAACCTTACCTATAAATTGTTCCTCTTGAAGGAAAGGCCATTAAAAGGCTGAACTAGCAAGTCTACCTGGCTACCCAAATAATACAATCAAAACCATTTTGTTCAAAAAAAGCACTGTAGATTAGAAACCCAAATCACTTATTTTAGACAAAAGCCATACATGCAAAGTCTAAATCTTTTAGGCAAGAAAAATAATTCTGTGAGTTGCGTTCACCACCGTCTTTTCACATACCAGTGATAGTGGTTTGGGACTTCTATAGCTAAATATTTTTCCTTTATAAACTTTAGAGTACAAAAATTGAGTCATGTTTAAGATAAAATTAATCAGCAAAGACTACATTATCTGTGGAAGGTGCAGGAGTGTATCCTTAAATTAGACATTCTTTATTCCTTATGGAGTGGATCCCCACAGTCCCAGTCAACCATGGTCCATAGCTAGAGTCAACTCCTTTTCACTGTATTTCGGATACCCTCTTAGATACCTAGATTTTCTGTTCAGTACCTGCAGACAATCACCAAAATTTATGTTATTTCAGTTGAGGGAAACTTGTAAAGTAATTTTCAAATGAACAACCTAAAACCAGAACCAACTGGTTTATGCATGTTTTCTTTTCTATTTGTTTATTTATACTACTGAAAACTAGTAGGTGCCCCAGAGTCATTAATTGTCTGCAAATACAAAATACCCAGAACCAAAATTGCAACCTAGTCTACTTTTGAACTTCCCTTAGAAAAACTTTCTTTTTTTTTTTTTTTTTTTTTTTTTTTTTTTTTTTTTTTTTTTTCCTTTTTTATTTTGTATTTATCAAAAAAAAAAAAAAAAAACCACAGTAAAAAGAATTTAAAATGTGGAAGCGTTAACAATAACTATACAGAGGATAAGAATGATAAGCATGGCTTATCAAGGGAAGAAATACAAATAAGATTGCTACACCTATATTTTCTTTGTGTTCATCTTTCCCTCTGAATTTTTTTTTCCATCCCTGTATACTTTCTTAAAGATCATTAACCTTTGCCACATATGCATTCCATACATGTTGATTTGTGTGGATATATGTTAAATATTTAATAAATCCTGGGATATCAGAGAGACCACATAGTTAAATCCTAGGCAGACAGCTCAGGAGATCCTTGATCCTTGAATACAAGGAAAAACAGCTGAGTCAATTGCACACACACCTTTAATCCCAGCACAGGGAGTGTCAGGAGTGGTGACCAACATCCTTTATCCCCTAACTCCAGAGATAGAATTTCTTCTGTTTCTGTGAGTTCAAGGCTACATGCCTTTAATCCTAATCTGGATTGGATAGGGTAGATAAGGGCTTGTAGAAACCAGGCAGAGACAGAAGTAACTGACAGAAACAACTGGCAGAAGTGACCAGGAGTGAGGCTGAGAAAGTTGCAAGACAGCTGGGTGGGAACTGACTGTGGTGCTTCCTCTCTCTGATATTTCAAGCCTTCCCCCAATATTTGGCTCTGAGTCTCATTCATGCTACTACACATTTGTTCATTTATTTTTTGAAGATTATAATTTCCAATTGTGAACTCTGATATATGTGCTGTAAGCAAAGCTTATGAAAACAGTTATGTCTAAGATGGCTACATCATTCTCCACTCATTCCTTTCCTTGTCTAAAGAGAACAATAGCCACAGAGGAACTAAGTGCTTCCCAAATAGCCATGTATGAATTTCTAAAGACAAGCTAGCTCAGATGGAGATTAGTATCATCACTCACACAGGCTCACAGGCAGGAAATGTTCAACAATATATATCATCTGTGTGTTTGGAATATAACTTGTAATAGCCAAATCTCTATTTGTGTGTGTGTGTGTGTGTGTGTGTGTCTCCATATAATTTTTAATAGTAGTTGGAGTTCATTACAAAGAGATGTTCAGATCCGTAGCAGTAAAGAAAGATCTAGAGGAGGGTAAATGTTCTGTGAGTCTCAGGAACATAAAGTTGTCAGGCATATGCACCAGGATTCTCATGACTCTGAAGTTGAACTTTGTAAACAAGCTTAGTATCAAGCCCTTGACTGGAGGAAAGAAAGAAAGAAAGAAAGAAAGAAAGAAAGAAAGAAAGAAAGAAAGAAAGAAAGGAAGGAAGGAAGAAAGAATAACATGGCCCCTCCTCCCCCTGCCTAGCTTTTTCACACGCATGCGTGAAAACACACACACAAGTGAGCATACATACTACATGTGTGTACCACTTTATTTCATAAGACTGTATACAATTGATCTACTTCATATTAAACAAAAGAGGCCCTCTTACTACTGACTACCAGGATTCATGACTTTTCCAACACAGGGATTCTGAACAAAGCTTTCAGTGTTCCTACCAAGTGATAGGAAGCTGGGTACTTTGGAAAACCATTTCTACACTGATTATTGGAGTGGTTGTATCCATATGATTATTATGATAAGCTGTCTGGTATATGAGTGGTATTCTGTGTAAATAAATACCTAGGCTTAGATGTTGGTTATCACTGAGCCTCAAATAAAATGATTTACTCAATTTAAATATAAAGGTTTTTAAAATATTTTTCCTTACAACTGTGAAAATATTAATGTGTGACTAATTTTATCATAGAGAATTGAATAAAATGTACTACATAGGCTTTATTCAATTTCTTATCAATGATAAATTAAAAATAAATCTTAAGTAAACATAATTCCTAGTGATTATCACTAATACAGTATTGTTAATGGAAATCACAGGCCTTGGAGAAAAATAATACCTAGATATAATAATCTTGACCTAATCATTGCAATCAATCTCTAGATTATGAGCACAAGATTGGAGCTTAATTAATCAATCAATTTAATTAATTCACAAAACATCCTGTATTGCTTTCTGTTTCTTCAAGATTAAGAATGTTTATGTATTACATAAACAAACACACACACACACACACACACACACCCTGCTTTTATGAGAAGCAAGGTTTTCACCAAATTATTTACAGCCAATTTTCAAACATCATTATTATAGAATGTTTCACAATTTTGATCTAAATTGATTAAAAAATATGTATATATCTTTTGCATGTATTTTGCTTATTATTTTTGAGATGCAATCTCTCTAGAGAGACAAGGATGTCCATCACTTTTACAGATGGCTGAGTCTTTTATGCAGATACATTTTACTAATGATCATATTGAGCAGTACAGAGGTAGGTGAAGGGGCCTGATGACAGGCTCTTATACCATCTTCGATAAGGGATATAAGTCATGGGGAAGGAACAAGAGAAGTAAAAATGTGAGAAGATAAACACCAGAAGATGTGCAAAGAAGGTCTGTGTCATATACTATGTTATTGACAGATTCTCCATTGATTAGTGGTCTCCAGGACTCAAAGTTGATCCTCCGATTAAGAATAGGGAGATAACTTTAAAAATCAACTTGTTACAATTAAAAGAGGTAATACACACTCCATTCTAATGGGATTATATTATTGTTGTAAATATTTGTCCCCCCTAGTGGTTTAATAAAAAAGCTGATTGGTCAGAGGCATACAGGAAGTATGGGCAGGGCTATCAGACTAAGAAAACTCTGGGAACATCTCAGAGCAGAGCACAGATGCCACAAGGATGCAGTGGAGACACAATGATGAGTTGGCATCAGATGCAGAAGAAAGAAGCTGAAATCCTACTCTGAGAAAAGGTATCAAGCCACATGGCTGAACAGGATAAGAATAATGGGTTAGTTTAAGAGTAAAGAGTTAGAAGGTATATGCCTGGGCCCTAGACCAATCAGTGCAAAATTAATATAAGCCTGTGTGTGATTATTGGGCCTAAGCGACAATGGGGTTTTGAGATCCAAACCTCTGGACAAGACCAGAAAGTCTGAGCTAGAAACCTAAATACAACACTCCATTTTGGACAGAAAAACAGAGGACACATAACTTTCTCTTCATTCACTACTTCTTATCAGTATCTCCCCATCTCAGTCTCTATCACACATGGTGTGGTGCTGTGTTAGAAGCAGGTGCACAACTGTCCCTTTCAATGTGTCACTTTTCTCCATTTATTTGGTTGTCTTTAAATTTTTAATTCTGCAGCATGTCTGGTGACTTCCACATGTCTTTGCATACATTCTTAATTGTGCATGTATTTTATCTTACTGGTTCTTAAAAGAACAGATGATATTTTTATTTTCCATATAGTATTAGCAACATATAAACTCTTTAAAATATTAACAAAATAAAATGTAACTCTTCATTCTGTCAGCCTGTGACGATGGATTTAAGAAACATACTGCTGTGCTATGTCTTTGTTGTGGGTCTGCATTGCTCGATGTTATATGCATCAGCAAAATCCACAAATGCTTTACAGTCTGTGGTTATTTGATTCACTCATAACCTTCATACCATCCAGCCAGCTTATTTCTGAATTGCTTCATTCTTCTTTGCTTTTACATCACAGTATGTACCATTCTGTCTCTGTTTCTATTTTTCACTGTCACACTATACCTGTCACTTTCTGTCTCAGTCTTTCTGTCTCTCTCTGAGTGTGTATGTGTATTTACGTATGTTCATGTGTGTGTGTAGAAACCAAATCTCAAACTTTGGTGTCTGCCTCAGGGGCCATAAATAATTATCGTTTTCGAGACCCTGTCTATCATTGACTTGGGACCTGCCAAGTAGGCTGGTCTGACTCTTCAACAAATAATAGAGATCTAGCCACCTGTCTTTTCTCACCCTGGACTAGGAGTATACACAAATCTTTTATTATATTTTAAATATATATATTATTTTAAGTTTCATATATGTGCATTGTATTTAATACTCTCTCCTGTCACTCTCCGCTCACCAACCACTCCCATGACCACCATCTCCATTTCAAATTTATGGCCTCTTTTTTTTTAATAATTATTATTACATTTATGTGAATATATATAGAAATAACCTGCCAAATTCATGCAGTATTGCTAAGAAGTATATGAATTTAGGACCAGCAAATTGGCATTCAACAAGCAACTGGGAGCTCATTCCTGGGGAAGGTTATTTCTCTCTCATCAGTCCTTAACTGCCTTTAGCTCTTCATCTAGGTAGGAGTTGACCCTTAAGATTTTTGACTACTCACAGTGGTACAATAACTGCTGCTGTCACTGTACAGGTCTTTTTTTAGGTAATCACATTATTGAGAGTTTATGAATTCAGCCTTCTTGTCATATATAGAAGACACAATCTTTCAGCTGACTGTCTGGTCTTCTGGCTTTTATAATCATTCTGTACCCACCCCTTTCATAATGTTCCCTGAATCTTAGGTATAAGTAGGTTTTTGTAGATGGATCAAGTGTTGTTAGGTACTTCCAGTCATTGTTTTATGCTCTTGACAACTTTTAATTAGTTCTCTAATAGTTTCTACCTAGGCAAAATAAAGCTTCTTTTACAGTATCATGCTCAGCATCCTTTCCAACCTCAGGCTAGATAGAGCATCCCATTTGGCACACACATGTTTTCATAAAATACATGTTCTGAAAACTTTCTGTCTCTGTACATACTTCATAAACATGTACTGTCAAATTTTGTTATGTTTGGTTGGAAGTAAAGGAGAAACCATGATCATGAGGGGCACAGATTGTGTATACACCACACACACACAAACACACACACACACACACACATGTATAGTGTTGACAATCACAACAGTTAGTCATTTGATATGTATTCCATTTTAGGCAAAATAAACATATTCTTCTGTACATTGTATTAAAGTCAAAACTAAGGTCTTACTTGCAATATAATTTTGAGAATTGTCCAAAAACGTGAATTGGACAGTGGGCTACTATTATTGTTTATGTAATTTAAGACATGAAAAAGTAAGGAAACCTTCTCCCTTCCAGGGAGCTTTCACACTGTCAGAAACTGCTGTGACAGCCATGGGGTAAGAAAAGATGTTAATGCTGCGACTGGATACTACATGCTATGGATAACCTGATTGTGTCTACTGGTGTAATAATGGGTTGGTGGTTTATAGGGATAACCAATTTCTTGTTGAGTAGATTAGAGGTCTGCTATACAGAAGAGATTTCACATCTGGCAAATCTGATTAACAGCCCATGATGAGAGAGGTCAAAGCCTAGGAGGCAAGCAACTGGTAGTGTTTCACTAGATAATCATGTCAAACTGCCTTTTTAGTATTTATGCTTGTATTCATAGATTTGTGATGATTTCACCTTAGGTCAGAAAAGCCAATGAGTAAACAAACCAAGGTAGATGACACCTGAGAGACAGTTAATGTTGACCTTCCAGTATCTTCATAAAACTAGGGAAATTAATAAGCATTTATAGTTTTTATTCTCTTGCTAGCAATATAAAATTTCTATACTTATCTTGACACAAAAATAACTAAAATTTAGAATGTGAGATTCCAATATAAGCCACTTCAGTGGTTTATAAGACATTCTAGAATCTTGGGTACTACCTCTAAATAAATTATATCTCCAATAAAAACAAAGATTTTGTTGGAGAAAATCATACTTGATGAGATTAAATCTAAAACATTCCCTATGAGATACAACAGAGGCTTTAAGAAATAAATAGAACATTGTTAAGTTTTAATGTCTTAAAATTTAGGCAGGTCATTGGTTCAATGAATCCCAAAGAGTTCCCATACTCACTCTTACAGATATTTTAAGATCCAACTTTCTTTTATGCTTTTTACAATGGACATAATTCTCTGTTGAGTTATTGGTGGGCTAATATATCCACTGATAAATATGCATGATTCCTATGAGTTCTGATATTCATGAGGCTTGTGTTTATATATGTCTTTGACATAAAAACACAACTATGTCCTCAAATATGACAAAGTAGTTTATGCTAAAGTCAGATATGAGTCATCTCAGTCCATGTATCTCAAATACAGTGCTCCAACATAATAACAGTTTTATGAAGTTTTGTTTGGTTGGTTGGTTTGGTTTTGGTTTTTGAAATAACTTTATAAATGAAGATACTTTTCAAATATATTGGTATAATCATATAAAAGCATGTTTTGCTACAGATCTTAGGTGCTATTAATATGATGACATTCATAGCTTTCAAGGCAGTGAAAAGTAGGGTTCTGTTGGTACATTTTCAATGACACAGAGATGAACAAAGCATGAGTGTTTCGTGGGCTAAGGATAGTCCAACATGAATTGTAAATAGGCTCAGGACCTGTTATATCCCATCCTATCCACAAATTAGTGAAGTTTTAATCAACTCATTCATCAACCTTGCAAAGGGTCAGTGGAGGGTTAAGATTATTTCTTGAAACTTTTGTTTATAAAGTTAGAAATTTTGCTGATTTTTAGCTTGCCTTAACACTATTTTATATAGACTATTCCAGGTAATGATTGTTAACCACCCCCTTTATCCTGTATCTTCTGGGCTCTCAACCAAAGACTCCAGCATTCAGAAAGTGGTGATAACCACAATTGTGCCAATACAAGTTCTCTTCTGCACTCGTTTGAACAATATCCAACTCTTCCTTTCTAAGACAATTATTCTCTTTCAGTTCAGAAGTTCTTAGTGATAGCCTTGTTTTAATGAGTGTTGTGATTTGTAAAGAAAGAGAATATTCACAGGAAGTTATTAGACAAACAACATGATAGCTGGAGGCCCCAAGGCTTCAAGTGTGTAGATAGAGCTTATTAATAGATCCCAAATGTCTTTCTTTCAATTTATATTTGCATTGGGAAGCTGAGAAGAGTAGCTTAAACCAAAAGATTGCAAGCAGAGCAGATACAAAACTATATTAAAAAATTCTTAAATGACAAACAATAAACATTTTAAACTATGTGAGTGCTTTTAAATATGCAACTTTTAATTAGACCTCTCCTTTTATTCCAGCCTGTGTCATATTTTTTTATGATAATGATAATAATTTACTGGCACTCTCATCCCATTTCCTTTAGCTTGTATATTATTAACTTTGAAAATCATTGTGTTTATTTAGTGATTGGCTGATGAAATGGAGTGTGTGTAACACAGAGCACCTGTGGAGGTCAGAGGACAACTTGAGACTGTTCTCTCCTTTCACCTGCTGTGGGCCAACTAACTTCTACAGCCTTACTACCATCCATGGGTTGGGTACTTCTCAGAGATGAGTATCTTTTCAGAACTTTACAAGTTCCTCCCCTAGGTTGAGTGAAGTCCTTCTCAGGGCTGACTAGTCTATGCAGACTGCTTTGTAACCTAGCAACTAAACTCATGTGCATATCAAGCCACAACTTCCTTCTTACTCAGTGTTTCTATTTCTATGATGAAATACCATGATAATAAGCAACCTATGGAGAAAAGGGTTTGTTTCATTTACATTTCCACATAGTAGCTCATCATCAAAGGAAGTCAGAGAAGCAACACCAACAGGGCAGAAACCCTGAGCTGAGAGCTAGTACAGAGACCATGGAGGAGTGCTAATTGGTGGCTTGTTCCACATGCCTTATTCATCCTGCCTTCAAGCTCCCAGGACCACAAGCCCAGAGGTGGCACCACTCACAATGGGTTAATTAGTGATTAATGGCCACTCCACATTAATCACTAATTAAGAAAATGAACTACAGGCTTGCCTAACTGCCAATGTTACAGAGGCATTTTCCCAAATGTAGTTCTCTCTTCTCAGATAAATTTAGCTGGGTCAAACTGACAAAACCTATATAGTACAATTGCCTTTGTCCTGCAATCACACTGTTAAGCCTTCACAGACCTTCTATCTGGGCGTTTCTAAGAAAAAATGTCTTGTCATTAAAAAAAGATAGTGGAAAATTATGATAAAAATGGATATAAAATTTAATGTATGAAAACACAAATTTGTACCTGCAGAAAAGGAGATTACCATTTTTCTTTGATAGTACAAGAAATTAGAAAACTTAAACTTTATAAGCGTTTACTAAACAGTCAGTATACCAGGGCAAAACTTTGCAATACTATGTATATGTATAATATGTATAATAAGATTCCTGTTAAATTATTTTCTAAATTGGGTTTAAAAAATATTATCAAAGGAAGTGGAATTTTGACTTAGGATTCTAACATCTACATGAAGCAGTAAACAAAAAAAGAATTTATGAGTTTTTTTTTTCCTATGTTTCATTTTTACAAGATATTTTTATGAGGTATAAATTCTGGAAATTAAAAAAAAATTCTATCACAGACTTGAAATTTGTTGCTAATCCATCATGCTATTCTACCCAGGTGGGAGTTTAGGGACATAAACAGGACCCAGAAGAGGCTGATAAATTGGAGCTCAGGTTTCTTTATTTCTATTCTGCCTCCCTCTCTCTCCATCTCTCTGTCTCTCTATCTCTCTTTGTATCTCTCTATACATTCCTCTCACACTCTTCTTGTCCTCCCCTACCAACCTTTCTTTCCCTCTCTGTCTTTCCACATCTGTGTCTCTGGAGTTTAGCCCAGAGGAAGAACACACAGTTGAAACTGAATGATGAGTGCCTGGGATGCAGATGAACATCTGTGCTGAGTCCAAAATGCCAAGGACCGTTTTCTTCAATACAGAAACAGTTCTGCAATGTTCTGCCTCTATAAAACCACCTTCTTCCTTGGTGTCATTGTTTATGTCTCTTAAAGAAAAAGTATTTGTTTCTGGATTAGACGTATAAAACATATCCACCAGCTCCTCTGCAAAGTGCATGAGTGTTTCTTTAATTTAGTTTAGCAATTCAAACCTAGACAAAAATTCTACTATTTTGCATTCTTATTTAAAGAAGGTTTGACAAGTTTGTTTTTTTTTTTTTTTTTTTTTTTTTTTTGCTATGACAGGGGGACAATCAAAAGTCATGTATTTTTACTAATTTTCAGAGTAAAGTTATTTGGTAACAGTGATCCTCGTGTCTCCCATGGTTCTGTGTGCTCAAAATCAATTGTCTTTATTTTAATAATTAAACCTAACTGACAGCGGATGACAGCTGCAATTGGTCTCACTTGTGAGGCAGGCTGTACTTCCAATACCACTATGGACTAGCTCTGGCTGGGTGTCAGAAATTTCAGTCAGTGTTCACATTTTCAAGCAAATGCTCTGTGTGTTAGTATGTGATGCCACATCTTCTCACCTTAGACATCAATAGCATTAAAAAGATTTATAAAGTGTAGATCTCCATAGTTTATAAATGTTAAGGATTTTCCTGTGAGGTATCTCTGTTCACATGTTGTCTCCTTAAGCCAAGAATTGACCAGCATTTTCTATATTGGGTCAGAGAGTACATACTTATGGCATGTTGACCATATGGTTTCACTTGAAACTCCTGAATTATTCTTGTTATTTGAAAGCAGCCACAATGAGTGGATATAACTTTAGTTTAATAAAATTGTATTTACAAATACCAATAGCAGGAAGCATTTGGTCTACAAGTTCCTTTAAATAACATAACATAATAAACATCAATTCACTTAATGCTTTTATTTCCCCTTAGTTAGTAAGAGTGCAAACTCTTAGTGAAAGAGAATGGACATGGTTAAATAAAGTGGAATTTAGAGTGACTTATCACTGAGAAATGCAATGCGCGTGCCATAAAGACAAGTGAGAGATGTGCATGGCATCTATACGTAATTTCTAGTACATTACTTAATTCATATATATATGTATATATACTTGCTTTAACATTCTAGTAAATACATCATGACCTGGGGAGGTCAGCTGTGATGCTGCATTCCTATGATGTTTCAGTGTAAATTCAGAACTTGTTTCGATATTAGGATTGAGAAGGGTAAAAACCAGAATTTTACACTTTTCATTAGATGGCAAACCAGGACATTTGGACCTGATTTCGGTTGGTCATTTTGATTGCATAAAAATGGTCCTAATTTGGCCATTACTACAAAAAATTAAAAAAAAAAACAGTAAATACGGTTACTCAATTGGTAAAGACAGCAAGGTTGGATAATTTATGAAAAAAGCAGAAACACACCTAAAAGACTCACATCTTAAGTTAATAATTGCATCTCTCTGCCTGAATTATGAAGGTAATTTTCTCAAGGATTTATTTCACCTTCCCCCATTGGCAAAACATGTTAGCATCCTACAATTCAGAAGTCTGCAAATAGAAGGAGAGTGTGCATGACTACAACCCTGGGTAACTGGCATCACCACAATAAACCACATCTACCTTCTGTACAAATTTAACAGGTACTGCATCTATTAAGTAAAAACAGGCAGAGTAGATAAACTATAACACTGTACATTGTGGTTTGGATGCTAAACCATAGTATAGTTATAGTCAACCTTTCTCATGGTTATAGGTACAACGTTCCTTTCTGCCCAGATACAAATCATCTTACAATACTACCTTATAATTTCTAAAACATGAAATTTTTTTTTTCTTCAACAAGAACAAACTGGTTTGGACATACTGTCTAAAATATCTTTGCCACATTTGTCTAACATCACAGAGTTTACAGTTTCCATTCCTCAATTATTTTTTTTCTCTCCTAAATGGTTCTTTTATGAGGAAAACCAAGTTAAACTATTTGGAAGTTGTATGAGTGCATAAAATCTGACACTTGGGCATTTAGTTAGGTTTTGTGATGTACAACTATGTAAGTTTTGAGAGTTGAGTGCCTAATTAACAGGCAAGGTGTGGAGATAGGTTTCCACACACAAAGATGATTATTACTAGATGATATTACTCATGCATAACATGAAAATCAATGGAACAGACACAGGCAGCTGTTTCCCTTTGCATACAGGTGTTAAGAGTGTGGGCTGGTAGGGTTGGTACGACTGATGGGGCTGGTGGGTTGATGTAGCTGATGGGCTCTGGGACTGGTGGGGTGGGTCGGACTGGTGGGGCTGGTGGGGCTGGTGGGGCTGATGGGGATGTTGAGGAAGCTCAGTGGATAAAACACTTGTTGACTTGTTGCTTAGTATCTTTAGACCTAAGCTCAGACCCTGGAACCAAATTCAAAATCCAGGATGACTGTGAGTACTTATTACTCCAGTGCTACACAGACCGATAGGGGGAACTCACTGGCCAGCTCATCTATCCATTTGGTGAGTTTCAGTCTTAGTGAGAAAATTCTAAATAGTAATAAATAATAATAACAACAATAGTACAAAACTAAGGTAGAAAGTCATGAAGAAAGAAATTTTACTAACCCCTCACTTCCAGCCAGATATAGAAAAACAGGAAAACAAGAAGCACACATACACACACGCACACACACACACACACACACACACACACATACACACACACACAGAGAATATGAAGGACAGAGCTAAAAGAAGAACATGAATTACCTAGCAACTATCAGCCCTCCACATTCATCCTGGTAGAGGTAAGACACTATATCCTGATATGTAAAAATGTGTCATTGTTCAAGGAGGCAGGTTTTCACTTCATTGTGTATTTTAAATGATCGCTGGTACTTTACTTTGAATCACTGAGGGTCTCTAGCTTTTGAAATTTATGGACATAGCCATGGGAAAATGGCTTTCTAGTACAGGAGCATATGTCATTTTTGCATCTTTTTATGTCTGTGTTTGGAAATCTAGGATACCCAAGTATCCTTCTTGCACTAAATTTTTCTATAAAAGGCCTGAAACAGTCACTGTACAACCATCACTCCAAAGCAACTTTCTTTCAAGTCTTTACAAAAATTAAAATTCATGGCAAGGGTAGCTAGTTTTCTGTCCCTCAGTGCTGGTGGACCTCTAAAACCAGCATGTGTAAATATGAACACAGGTTCCAAAAGCTTTTTGTGTGTGTGTGGGGGGGTGAGATACTGGGGTAGCCTAGGGAGACACAGTGAGAGTTGAGAATTTTCTTTAACAAAAGCCTGTCAGATATGATTTAGTAATCTGGCTCGCACTGGGCAAGCCTCACTAAACACTGAATCTCAGCATTCCACACTGGCAGACGTTTCCATAATCCAACAAAGACATAGAGTTACAGGCAGTCCATAAAAGTGGTGTCTTTTGTCTAGTCCTAACAGGGTCTCTCAACAGGGAAATCAAATCAATGAGGCGCTAAATATAACCAGAGATCAATTTCCCTTTTCATATCAACATGAGTATAGAAAAGCTTCTTGTTTTCCTAAGTCTGACAAAAGTCCAAATGCCTTCCAGTGGCTAGAAGGGAAGGCCAAGAGAATTGAGGAATATTTTTAGATTAATTAGCTCAGGCACTTCATTTTGAGACGGGGTTAGCACGTATTTCATCTGTTTAAAGAATCACAGGGGCTAGGTGAGATTGTTTTTCCAGATATAGTGTGAAGGAGCCTGGGAGACAGGGGATAGACTTGATGAAGTCCACTTTTAGAAAAGAAAATTGTATTAGAGACCAAAGAAAGGGAGGATTAGACTACAAACCAGGATCATATCCAAACACTTCGGGTGGTTCCTAGCATGCCGACACAATTGCCTGGTTGAATGTTAACATAGAAATGACTCATGGCAAGCTTTGAAAGCTGAACCTGGTTGCTTTTAAGCTCTTCTGTGTCTGGATGTGGTGGTATGTGCTGTGGAAAACTATAACTCTGGAGATTTGTCAACACAATAGGCTATTTTCATTGCTGAAATATAACATTACAATGAGGAAGTGTTTACTGTGAGATGTTTGAGTTGTGAATATATCATTGTGCTTTAGCTTATGACAGGGTGAATCTCAGTTAGGTAGCATGCTCTGGAATACCAAGATAGCATGTTTGATTGCTCTGTAATATGTGTGTGTGCACTTGTATATTTCTTACAAAAAGGTGTTTGCATATGCTAATATGTGAGACCTTTTTATTTATAAAGGATTTCTTCATAAGTTATAGCTAGTCTATATTTATTTAAAATTATATGTGGCATTTCACCATCACCACCATCTTTTCAAGTGATGATTTGTTCAATAACAAAGATATTGTCTTTTAAAATTTTTATTTTTCCTCTTGTTTTCTTAATGTGTTGTACAAGAGCTTGAACCGTTGGCCTTGTAAATGCTCAGTAATTGCTCTGCCAGAAGCTAAACTCCTAAGTCCATGTCCTCTCTGGTTTAATTTGTTGTGCATGCAGGAGACAAATTAGCTGAGTAGAAAAATAACAGTAGAAGTCACCTAAGGAAAAAAAATCTTAAGGTAGAATTCTAAATGAATAAGATTTATTAAAGAAATGTTTTTAAAGAATATATGGAGACAGTTGGAAAAGAGAGGTGCAGATGTAGCGTCTGTGCAGAGAGAGGGAAGGAAGGTAGGTAGAAATATTTCCTTTTCTAGTATGACTCAGAGAAAATCCCCATGAGGTTCATGAGCTAATCCAGAGGAGGTTTGCACTGGGAAGGGATACCCTATCTTTGCTGCCTGATCCCCAAATGTACTAGTGTTCATGCTACTAGCCTCAAACCCAGAAGTAGCCTGACCTGCACTGAGGTGTAGCAGCTGAAAGCCATCTGCCCTAGCATTCTGCTCAGCAGACTATCTCTTGAAGACTCATCATCTGAATATCACACTTCCTTAGTGAAACAACTTGCCACACTGTCAGGAATAAAAAAATTCTGTGAATGTGACCTTGTCACACAGCTGATTTAGCATAATCTATTCAAATAACTGTACAAAGTAGATGCCAGTCCACTAAAATGAATTCATAAAAGTTAAAATTGAAATATTCCACTTGTCCATTGTTTTTGTAACATGGAAGAAGATGATTGCTGATTTTAGTGGTGAGAACAAGAGCAGTTACAGGCTTACATCTAAGGTTATCAGGACTCAACATGTTAATAATCTCAGAAATGGCAATACAGTTGGTGGGACTCATTTTGAAGAACAAAATAGTCAACTAAACAATTAAATACATTATGCAAATGAAAGCATAAAGAAGCATATGTGTCTTTACTGAGTTATTGCTCTGCTTTCACATGTCCATCTACATGAATCTGTGCAAATATTGTGATGTTGTCCCATATTTCCTGCTGCTCCTAACTTGGAAATAATTCCCAGAGATGTGGTGGAATGTTCTCTGTATGCTGTAAATAAAGGAGCTGTTTTGATCTATTTGCAGCACCGTAGATGTGGGTGGAGGATCAGAGGACAGGCTGGTAGGAGAAGGGTGGAGTTAGCCAGTCTCCACCCAACCCCTGAAGAAGAGACATGTAAGAAATACAGGTGAGCCGCAAGGTTGGGACACATGGAAGATAGATTAATAGAAATGGGTTGAATTAATATGAAAGAGCTAGCTAGTAATGTGCATGAGACATGGGCAAACAGTATGAAGTTAATATAAGTGTCTGATTCATTTCTTTGGGGGACAAAAGCTGCCACGGGCCAGATCTGAACCTCTGGCCCAAATGGGCCCAGGAAACCTTCTACAACACAGAACAAGGGATCTTGAGGTCATTCTCACTATTTCCCCAAATAGTCTCTTCTCTGGACTCTACTTGTACCTTTTATATTCCATAATTAATTGTTTTCTCTTTGCCAAAACCCTTGGGAAACCTTGTATATTATGTAAGTTCTAAAAGAGGAGAATAGTGGCCATCCTACCTTCAGTACTGAACAGTTTGTTATAAGAATATATGAATAATAAGGTGAGAAAAAACCAGCATATTTTCTCTGACTTCTACACTCATACCATAGTATATGCATACAAACACTAACAGATATGAGCATACTTGCATGCATGGACACATGTATGCATGCCTGTGTGTGTGTGTGTGTGTGTGTGTGTGTGTGTGTGTGTGTGTATGCATGCATGTAAGGCAGTATACATGTATTCTGAGTCCAAGTATAACATGGTTCATTGAGAAACAGATCAATTTCTCTGATTATTTAGGATATTATCCAATAAAACACCATGACCACGGCAATTTACAGAAGAGTTTATTGGGCTCACTCTAACCAAAGGCAAGAACAATCTCTACCAGCTAGTCTTTAAAGAAAGTTTCTATAGGCAAACCCTTTCAAGCTGCAAACATTTGGAAAGAGAAAGCTGAAGTTACTAGTCTTTGCACACAGTGGTAACTCACTCTCATCCAGACTTCTTTGTCATTCTCTTTTGAGCCTCATCCTGATAAGGCTTTGGCATACTCTGATGATGAGGCATTGGAATTCCAGACATGACTATGCCCATGTCAACAAAGGACATTAACTCAGGTCTTCAATAACATAGGACTTCCACTGTTCCCTATAGGAAAACAGGAAGCAGGGCACAAGCATGGCAGCTGGTTCATAAAGCTGAGGCTTCAACTTCTTGAATCTCAAGCTTGGAGCAGAGAGAGTAAACTAGAAACTGCATTGAGTCTTTAAACACTTTAAACACATCTCCACTGACATATGTCCTTCAACAAAGACATCTAAGCTTCCTCAAACAGCAACCCTTAAAAGGAACAAATACTCACATGCCTGAGCCTATGTTAGACATTTCACTCAAAATACCCTGTAAATGGTATTCTCATATAAGATATACCTCCCATTTTTATCTTTCAGATAATAGGAAAAATCTACCTATCTCAAATTCCCCAAGAAATTTAGAACTTCAGGCTGTGTCAATGTAGATGTGCTTGTTCTACAATGCACTTAGTGTATCCCTCCATAGAGGTGGCCTGTACAATCCCCTTCTCCAGTCAACTACAGCTATGCTAGTATAGTTTATGTTCTCATAACACTCTTGGCATAAGCCAGAGCTGCTTGCTGCATAAAGAACCTCTTGGGGCTGCTTTCTGCAGACGAGGCCAATTAGAATTTTATGGACTCTCCAGTACAAGTGTTAATGTTTGATAAAAGCTAACTACATTACTTCTATTGCTTAGCTGCATTGAAGTATTGTTGCAGTGCTTCCTACTCAAAGGACCGTGCTTTCTTCATAGTATCACATTATGCAGTATGTTCTTTTGAAAGAAAAAGGAGAGAGAGAGAGAGAGAGAGAGAGAGAGAGAGAGAGAGAGAGAGAGAGAAAGAGAGAGAGAGAGAGAGAGAAACTGCCAAACCTGTTTATCACAAATTGGCTACCTGCTCAGGTCTAATCATAGTACATTTTGTTACCTAAGTGAACTTTATCTTCTGATCTTGTCATGCACTTTAACTCTGTTTCAAGAGTTAAGGACCACGAACATTTTTACAACAATTTGGCTCTAAATTCAGGTTGCTGTGTGATTTCTTAGGACACCAAATTCTTTGCAGCTCATATGTGACTCGGCACCGTGAACAAGCAAGGGTGTAAGGCTGTGTCTGCCAATAACAGAAGCCCAATAAAGTGAATTATTTCTCCGTTAGGCATTTTGCTGGTGCCCTGAACACATGGAACCGATTATCCTCCACTGCAATGTTGTTAAATAAAATGTGCAAAAAAGAAAATACAATTATTGCTAAAGTAAAAACATACCACAAGGGGTTATTAAAAAGGCAAGATGTTTTACATTTTAAAGATGTCTCACTGTTGCATGTGTGTGTGTTTGGTAAAAAACAATTAGCTTAAGACACTACCATGCTCGTGTTAAACTTTCCCTGCTGCCCCATTGTCTTCTGATTGCCTGACATAAATGGAAGCAGACTTTTCCTTCATTCTGAAGGAAAAGAACATTTTCAATAAAATTAAAAGCATATTTTGTCATTGTTGGAATACAGAGCACTGACTTAAGACATAGATATATTGCAATGAGCATGATTCTCCTAAGGCCTCAGGGCATAACTGAGTTGCTTATATAATTCACTTATTCACAACAGCTTATACACATTCATTTGCAAAGTGGCTATCATCATCATCAGAAACCTTGTACTGGTGTGTAATATAAATAACTGTTAAGACAGAATAAAAATAGAAAATTAGGATCTTCTTTTAGTTGTGCTGAGGATAACAGGGGTGCTTAACAATACAATGTGTTTAGAAGATGCAGGATCATCTGAAGCTTTCATTTAGCTTCCAAGTTTCTTAGTTCTTGCCAACACTTCAAATTGCATTATACTCACATTTTAATTGTTTCATTTAATTAAAAAACCTTCCCTATATTTATAATAACTGTGATGATATGATATTTAGCTGATATCCAAAAAATATTGTTCAAGAATATTCTGTGGAAATTGTATTTTGTGTGCCTGCAATTGAAATATACACACATTAGCAATCCTATGTTAGGACACCAAGCCTTATAGACTTGGATATAGTTTTCACACTAGAAAAAAAATCAAAGATGTACTTGGCTTTTAACATCAATGTCTATAATGTTTTTCAGAATTTTCTCCCTTTCTTTTCACAAAATCACAGAATCAAGTGAATTAACAAAAAAAATTGTGAATAAACATTTGGAAACTGACAGTTTTCCTATCAAAAGATATGCATGCATATTTCTTATCAAACATATGCACATTCAGACTCATAGACTAAATTCTCAGACCTGTATACCTTTATGAACAATAAGAATTGTTGATTGGTGGGGGAACTGATAATTCTAACACAAAACAGGGAGCACTTAAAATCATAATTACATTATGATTATTATTGCACAGCACTAAGTTTTGTGCTTTTGAAATCTAATACTTCAAAGCAATTATATGTTATATACTGTGGTTACCATGTATCTCTTTAATACATTTAAGAAAATGAAACCTCCATAAGAGAAATGCAAATCAAAACAACTTTGAGATACCACCTAACACCTGTTAGATTGACTAAGATAAAAGGTACAGATGACAGCTTATGCTGGAGAGGATGCGGAACAAGGGGAACACTCCTCCATTGTTGGTGGGAGTGTAAGCTTGTTCAGCCACTTTGGAATACAATATGGAGGTTTCTCAAAAAATTGAGAA
>PVIH01018937.1:0-36948 GCA_004025045.1 Sigmodon hispidus
TGCTCCCTGCCCAGGGAGGGGATGGGGAGTTGCAGAGGAAAAAAAAAAAAAAAAGTGACCAGATGTGTTGGGAGGGGGAAGAGACCTTGAATAAGGATATACAGGGATGGAAAAAAAAAAAATTCAGAGGGAAAGATGAACACAAAGAAAATATAGGTGTAGCAATCTTATTTGTATGTCTACCCTTGATAAGCCATGCCTATCATTCTTATCCTCTGTATAGTTATTGTTAACTCTTCCACATTTTAAATTCTTTTTACTGTGTTTTTTTTTTTTTAATAAATACAAAATAAAGGAAAAAAAAAAAGGAGACACAAAGTTGGGGAGGTACAGAGATGGGATAATCTGGGAAAAGTTAAGGGGAGATGTTTGCTGTCAATATAAGCAAAACACATTGTATGAAGATTTCAAAGAATTAATACAAAGAAAAATAGAAGATATCTAGTATATACATAGAAATGTGTGTGCATGTGTGTAATTATGCTTGTGTATATCTATGGATGTTTGTGTATGTAGATTTTTTTACTTAGAGTTTTGAAATATAGAAAATTTGTGAATCCGCTGGCTTAAGTAGCTAACACTGTAAGGTCCTGTGGACAGGCCCTCTTTCTCTGGGTCTTGTAGCTACTTTATGAGTTTGCTCTTTGAGCATAACAAAGGCAGCTTCTTCCTTACAAAGGCAGCTTCTTCCTTAGTATGGTATAGGTTTTCTAGGAATGTGGCATTGTTCTTTGCTCCTCAACATCTTAATTACTACCTAAGACATCAACTGTCAAGGTGCTCAAGCTCTTGAATAAAGTGAACTCGAGAAGTAATGAAGAATGTCCAGTTCCCTTATAATGTCAGCTCTCTTTTGATATTTAGGGATGCCATGTTACAGTGGCCTGAGCAGATGGCAAAAGCTATCTGCTGATTTCTGTGTAGTGTTGTGGTTACTTAGCATGTTAAATCAGGAAAAGGATGGAGTCAGGGGCTGCTATTTCAGTGAACATCAATGTTCCCTTCTCTCCTGTAGAGTAACAGCCGCCATCTTTATACTAACAGAGCCTGTGATTGGTTGAGAGCTTACTGATCTCAGCTATGTTGTTTGAAGGGTTTTCTCGATAGCAGCAATGGGCAAAACAGTTTATTACATTTATCTCCTTGTTGGATAACATTTTGCTTCTTTCCCAACTCTGTCCCTAGAAAACAATTAGAACTGCAGGAGGGAAATTCAGTCCCAAGTGTCAGCTCTGCTGACCTGGTTTTCTAAGCCTGATTTTGAGAAATGTTAAAAGTGCACAGGAGCTAGGGAGATGACTCAGTGTACAAAGTCTGGATCTTCAGAAACCATGTAAAAAAACAAACATGGTAGCCCCTGTCTGTAACCTCAGAACTGAGGGACAGAGGTAGGTAGATCTTAGGGGATCACTGGCCAGGCAGTAGGGCCAAAATGGCAAGCCCCAGGTTCAGTGAGAGACACTGACTCAAAACATAGCAGAGAAGCAATTAAGGAAGACACCATGATGTCAACATCTGGCCTCAACACAAACTGTATGGGTGAGTGCACTGCATGCGACTATAACATACATGTACAGGAGAGAAATGGAGGCAGAGGCAGAGAGCAAGCTTGTATTTTGCCTGGTAATTTCACAACTACCAAAAATTGGAATGTGCTTTTGAAAGTTTCTGAGCAAATGTGCTGTTACTACGGTTACTCAATTGAAGCACTCTTTTTGACTCTCTAATACCCCTTGGTGATTTTAAAGTATATTATTTCACTCAAAAACACCCACTGTTTCATTCAAAGAAAAAATTATAAATGGCATTTGAGAACCTCCCAATGCTGTCATACTACTTCATCTTGGGCTTTCAAATTTCCTTAGGAAATGTGTCATGTGGATGAGCATCACATGCTGCTCTTGGAAACTTGCTGTGTGTGGTTGAATCATCAGCCACAGATTAGGATCATGTAGACATTTTTGGCCTTGGATTCCCATGCCCATAACTCTAATGATTGCTTGTGTATATCAGAATCCCTGAATTTAAATAGTTGATCATGTGTGATGGCTGCTTTTTGTTATAAGTCTAACAAAGTTGGAAAGAGAGAGATTTAATTGAGGGATTGCCTTCATCAGATTGCCCATAGACATGTCTATAGGGCTCTGCTTTGATTAATGATTGAAGTGGCATGATCCAACCCACTGTGGATAGTATCATCCCTAGGCAGTTGGTCCTGGGTTGTATAGAATGTAAGCTGAGATAGCCATGGAAGCATGCCAGTAAGCAGTGTTCATCTGGGGTCTCTCTTTAATTCCTGCCTCTAAGCTCCTGCCTTGAGCTACTGTCCTGCTTCTCTCAATAATGGACTGTGACCTGTAAGCTGAAATCCCCCCAGCTGTTCATGGTCAGTGTTTTCTCACAGCAATGAAGATTAGGCTAGAGCTTCATGTAACATATAGGTATTTGTTTTCATGAAAACTCCCTGCCACATCACTGAATTGAGATAACATCATAGTCCTGATCACTAGATTTTGTGCCTGACAAAGTTAAACATAAACAGTCAGACTAGATCAATAATATTTAACACTGGAGAGTAAAATTTCTATGTTCATGCTTAGAATAGCTCTAATTAGCATAAGCTATTGGATACCAGGAAATGTTATGGTAGATCTCACGGTGACCAGCCTTGACTTAGCTCGTCTTCTGGCTGGGCAAGACCCAGCTTTAATTGTTGTGTTTCTAGTTACACACACACTGCATTTACTGCTGATTCTGGGTCTTGTTTATGTGATAAACTGAGCTGAGTGCCTGAAAGCCAGTAACCACTCTGGTAAACCAAGCCTAATAGTTTGGCTCTCAGATAACTTTTAATTCCACATTTACACAAGTAGAGATTACATTGTTCCATCTTTGAGAATTTCCCTTCATTTGCATCTGTGGATGTGTGGGCCCTGCCACCAAGTGACCTCAGCTTCAGGAAGTCCATCCACTGACTCAGACTCAGAGGGTGCCCAGGCCCCTGGCAGATCCAGTGCACATGAGATTTGCTATGGAGAAAAATAGCTTGTGTATTGAATTCTAAACTGAAATAAGGAAGATTTTTTTTCTTTTCTTTTCTCCACATTTTTTCAAACCTTGGTTTCTCCAACTACTGAACAGGGAATCAGGGAATAGAAGGATTCTTTTTTTTTTTGCATTCTAATACCTTTTGTATTCTAGATTTCATGTTGGTAAATTATCATACAAAAATATTTCTCCTCAGGAGCAGTGAAGCTGGAAACATTCCACCCTGTATCAACTTTGGAAATGGTTCTTTGAAAGGGAAGACATTCAGGAGAGTAGGACTCAGTACAAGTATACTAGTGTACAAAGGAAGAAGGACATGATCCCCCAGGGACTTGAAATATGAATAGACAGAGGAGATATCTCAGTTGGTAAAGTGTTTGCCTTATAATGATGAGCACCAGAGTTCAGTCCCCAGAACCCATGTGAAAAGGGCAAGCATTGCCCATGCACTTAAAAACCCCAGTTCTGGGGAGGCAGAGACAGGTGAACCCTTGTGGCTCTTTGGCCAAACCAGCCTAAACCTGCTCAGTAAGTTCAGGCCAGGTTTCAAAAACAAGGTAGAAGACATCTGAGGAACAACACCCCACATTGCCCTCTGGCTTAAAAACATTTACAAGCATGCACATGCACAAATTCTTTCTCAGAAGGCCAAGCGATTCTATGAGTGAGTGTATGAAAAGCATGGCAGAGCAAGGTTCCACAGTGGTGGCATTGCGGCTCTGTTTGCCATGGCTGCTGTGTGCAAAGAAGGAGTATAACCTCCCCATGAGACAGCAGGTTCCAGCTTTCCTCAGAGTTGCTTGTAGTTTTTTTATCTAGGGCTGAGGGTTCATAGTATCTCCCTGTCTGCTTTAACACATCTATTGTTGTCTTTGTGTAATTCACATTTAGACAGTCCTGTTGGTGACATGTTAGAGCTATAGCCTCTGAGATTCTGAGGAGACACAATATCATCTTTTCCACAATGGTCCCAGAGTTTTAGGCATGGGAGTACTTTGTTGATACATCCACTGGTATCAGGCTTCACAACTCTGTGTTTTGATTGGTTGTGGTTTACTGCAATGGTCTCTGTCTTTTACTAAGAGAAGTTTCCTTGTTGAGGGGTAAGGACCACACTCATCTGTGGGTCTAAGGAAGCATATTTAGAGCATAGGGATTAAGCTGGTTTAGTAAAGTGGTAGTTATAGGTTAACCCAAGATCTGTGACTTTACTAGCATTGAGGAGTTAGCTAGGTTTCCAGTACCAGGCATGATTTCTCTCTTACTGAATAACTCTTAAGCCCAATTAGAGAGCTGTTGGTTACTTCCAAGGTATGTTTGCCACTACTTCACCATTAGCATAATACTGGGCTGTGGTAGTCATTTATAGTGGTTCATTATGTGATGGAGGCATTGTAAGTAGATAGGACGGGTTGGTTGCTTCCTTCCTTTGGAAGCTTGCCTGAGGCTTTCTGGTACCATGAGAGCTAGTCCTCCCTCAAGAAGGAGGCTTTGAGGTCAGGGGCTACTGTTCAGGAGATACTATGGAGCCACATCTTATTCCTCTTTCCTTCCCAAGTCTCGTCCTGGCTTTCCTTTGCGTTTCTTGGCAGTGTGAGGCACAGCTTCCCTGCAGCCCACTTCTGCCTTAGCTCCTTTTCACTTGGTCTTTGTCTCCATTATTTACTGAGTCATTGTCCAGACACTCGTGAGTCCTCTGCCACACCTATCTCTTCTCTAGGGACTCTTCTCTTACTCACTGTGCCTGACGGGTAGAATCACTTTATAAGTTCTGTTTTTCTGCCATGCTAAGCATCATCTGTTTCCTCCTTTTTATCCTCTCTGGTTCAGTATAGACTGTTTTATACCAAATAAGAAGTACCTCCCATGGACTCATGAATTCATGTCTTGGGCTCCAGATGGCGTACTACCTTGGAAGTCAGTAGAAAGTGAGCAAGGTGTGGTTGGAGGAAAGAGGTCACTGATGAGTTTGCCTGAGAAGGAAGTCCCGCCTCCTCCTGTCTTTGGTTCCTCTTCGGGTGCCTTGCACCAAGCAGCTTACTTTTGACTACTCGTTTGCCTCTAGTCTTCCTGCTGCTTCATAGCTTAGGGGCAATGGTGTCAACATCCAAAACCATGAGCTAAAGTGAAGCCTCTGCTGATCAATATTTTCTCAAGTGTCGATCTCAACAATAAAAATGCCAACCGACCCAGGCTCCTTGTTTGGCTCCCCTTTCTCTGCATAACTCTGCGATGTGAAGATCCACCCGACTCTGCTTCTCCTTCTAAAACTCCACCGCTTATGCAGTTTTGGGTGGTGGCAACAAAATCCCATTACTCTGGCTCTTCAGTTTCTACATAACACTTGTTCTTTCAGCACCTTCATATTTAAACTTCTTATGGGATATGTGGTGAATTCCTATTATATCAAACTTAAGGTGTCCTTAGAAATAAAAATTTGAGGAAAAATTTGATCATCACAGTAAAAAGTATATTTTGCACTTTATAGCTGGCAGAATGTTGCTGAATAGTCTTGTGCGTAGCTTCTGAATGACTGGGGTCACCCAAAGCTTGCCTCTGGATCTCTCAAATCTGTCCTCTGTTTTTTCAGATTTTCTTCTTTCTGACAGATCTATCCTGCTTTGGGGTTTCAGTCTCCATGCAGTTGGCTCCCAGGACTCTCTCTAGATAGGGCTCTGCTCATCTGTGGGATCAGATTTCTTGGGACACAACTGTATACATTTGTTTGGTCATCCTTCCCTTTCCCCCCCACAAGGTTCAGAGTCTTCTTCCTCAAGTTTGAAATGGTGGCCTCATGATAATTACAATTGCCTACGTTTGCCTCTGAATTTCCTTGTTAATCTCTCTCTGTTTTGTATTTTCTCTGCTTGTGGTAGGGTGTCACTGTGGTGCCTTGCTCTTGGGTTCTCTAAGATTCCAAGCCTGTCTCTTTATTCACCCTCCAGTGCCACTTTAGCCTGAGCACCTGGTGATGACATAAGCCATTGCTCAGACTCCCCCTTCTCTCTCATTTAATCCCAGCTCTATTAATGTTATGCTTGACCAGGTGACATTAACGGGATTGACAAATCAGACTTCACAGAGCCTTTGAAATGAGCTCTCACTAGTGGGATTGTACCTATATCAGGACTATCACCCTCATTCTAGGAGAGAAAGTGTAGCCAGACAGGCTGGCTCAGATAACTTTAGTGAACTACCAGTCCATGTCTGAACAAAGGTTTTCCATTGCTCTGGCTGCACATCCATTCTTATGTGTGACTGTGATCCTGCCTTTTGGCCCTGTACCACATGGTTTGTTCTGTTTTCAAGGCTGGCTCATTCTCTCTTTCTGTCTCAGTACTGTGCTCAGGCCATCTCACTGGCACACCCCTACCACACCTAAGGTCTCTGCATTCCTACATCATTCCACATGTAAACTCACATACTGAGAATGTCTGACCCAGGCTGCTTCCTTCATTTTTAAATGCGAAGACAAACAAGTCATTGGCACCATCTCCATGAGTCCTGTGTCATTCCCTTCAGTACTACAGTGATCGCTGCTTCTTTTCAATTCACCCAAACCCACTTTCTATTTGTAACACAAGTTTTATATGCCTGCCTTCTATTTCTTTTCGTCACACCATCCACCCTGCCCTAGCACCCAGTGGATTTGATTGTAAGCTGTTTTTTGTTTTTTGATTTTTTTGGGGGTCAGGAAAATGTCTTCCTCATTTGTTTTTCTAGTTTGAAAAAGTCAATGTATTACAAAGGAGACTGTAATTTTTATTTGAATTGACTTGAGTAAAGCAGGCTGCATTGCTCCCAATACCTGAAAGTATTACCTACAGTAATGGGTTCAGATTTTAAATTGCTTCATGTCCTGAGGAAGTGGCAGAGGAACACATGGCTCAGTGGAGTGCTAGCTCTGGGTGGAGTCCCAGAGCTCTGTTTTCCGGGGAACAGGGTTTACTGTGATCCATGTTGACCTAGACACAGGGACATCAGCTATTGTCAAGCCAGGACACATCACAGAAAAATTAGAGTTCTTAAGCAATTGTGTTTGTGAGTTCTATTAACTACTTTTTATTATTTCTGTCTTTCCAATTTGGGTTTGTACTGCAGGCTTTATTACACGTGTCTGTTTTTGTGTGTGCACGAATGAACATTGCAAGGCACGCATATGGTAGATAGAGAATCTATTGAGAGATTTGAGCTGTGAGGACCTCTGGGTTGGAACTCAGGTCCATGGACTTGGCAGCAATGTCTTTTACCCACTAAACCTTCATATTGGCCTGGAATTGTAGTTTTTAATCCACATATCCAAAAGCATCCCAGGGAGACCTGGCACTCATGACTTGTTTTGTGGTAAAAGCTACATCATGCCTTACCTCTACTGTTATAGTTTTTGAAGGGAAAGTTTCCATCCAGAAGAAGAGGCTCCCAGTACATGTGTCAGAGCCACACCCTCCCTGCTCTCTCTCTCTCTCTCTCTCTCTCTCTCTCACACACACACACACACACACACACACACACACACACACCATAGTTACCATGCCAAGACTCAAGCACACACCTCTGGAGTGTTTGAGCAGCTAACATATTCTGTCTTCAGTGGCCAGGAACTGTCCCTTACAGGCTCTCACAGAGTCACTTGGGTTATAACAAACATTGAGACTAGTTAGTCAATACATGGTATATTTCCTCCCCAACAGGTCACCTGACACAACCATATACATTTTCTTTAATAATTTTTTATTAGACAGTTTGGATCTTAGAAATAACTGCTTTTCTAGAAGAGGACATGGGGATCTGATGAGGACCGAGGTAGATAAAACCCTTGGCAGGTAGCATTTCTAGTCCCAAGTTTCACTGTGCTCACACAGCAGAGTGAGTAACATGTTGACCTGTCCAGACATCGTCCTCTCTGGAGCCTCACTGCAGGTGAAGCCTGATTCAGAAACTAGGGCTCTGAAATCTACAGAGGACTAACCAGGTGGCTGTGACTTACTCTCTCAAGCTAAGAGAAAAGACAGGTTTATAAATGGGAAGCTTCTTAACTATGCATTGAGTGTTTTGCCCATCATCTCAGATTATATTATTGTACAAAAAGTAAAAATAATAAATGTCTGTTTCTATATTGTATGTTTGCCAGCTATAGCCAGAAATTTGTCAAGTGGTTGGAGATGTGTGTCTCTGTATAGCTTATTAAATTGTCTGTTTGTAATGTATAGTGGCTTCAAGTGGCCCCATAACCACACACACACACACACACACACACACACGCACACGCACACGCACACGCACACGCACACGCACACGCACACGCACATGCATATATACCAACACACAAGAGTTCATAAATATACAACTTTGTTTTTATCATTATTATTTGTAAATAGGAAATGAAGTTACCATCCTTGAAATTATAATGGCAAGCACACAAAGACACAGTTGCCAGCACAGAATTCAATTAAGAGATAACAATCACCCCTTGGTGACTGAGTGAGGTAGAAATATACAGGCATGCTAATAAGTCATATCTTAAGGCCACCACCTTTATCAGCCAGCAGCCAGACATGGGCACAAGTGTGGGAAAACGGTGGTGCTCTGGGATATTTAATAAAAAACCAGCTCTCTCCATTTAAGGATTTGTGTTTAATCATTCAGCGACATTTTAAAACATCCTGGCTGGTGAGCTTCTCAATTGGAACTGCTTACATTACGGTTTTGCTCTAGCTGGTGTGAGGAGGAGAGGGTAGAAGATGTTTCATAATAAGCAATCTGCATTTGTAGTTTCTGAGACTCTCCTTTCCATTTTCTGACCTTTGAGCTGTGTTTGTGTACATCTGCCATCCAAGCCTATGCTGCAGCCAAGGAAGCCCGCAGAAGGCATTCATTAGCATGCTAGCCAGATGACTGACTCCATAAAACAACCTCACCCTAGTAGATGCTTGGTGTTGCTCATAGCCAGATTGTTCTAAGCATGGATTTAAAAAATACTTAAAGATGAACACAGGAAGGGTGCAAAAATACAGAGCATTTTTTGTTTCCCTTCATCGTGTAAGTGGAGAAATTTGTATATCAGGTCAAAGAAATTCTGTAAGTACTTGTCCGGGACAATTGTATTGAACTGCAGTAAAGGGCAAAGGAAGGCAGCCATGTACTGCAGGCATGGAATACTCTTCCCAGGAGAAGGGGGTGTGTTTGTTTTTTTTTTTTAATCAAAGGAAGGGCACCCCTTGTACTTGACAAATAGGAAAATGGTCTTATATTGAAACAATCCAGGAGCTATATTTTGGGCTGCCAAGATGAAAACTTGCTTCCCACAGAATGGTTCAAGAACAGCAAGTCTACTGGCATCTAGGTCATGCAATTTGCCTGGAGGTGTTATGTCACATTTGCTATGAGCAGCTGCCTGGGGGAATCTGCTGGTTTAGCAGATGGTTATGCTGGGAGAGTCCCCTCCACTTGGTGCCTTGAATCAATCAAACCCTCTGCAAAGCCCTCAGTTCTTCGAAGTATACAAGGATCTGAAAAAGATGAGCATAAAAGAAGCAGCATGGCTACAGACGTGGCAGAGGGGATTGTGGCCATCATCTACTCTGGCTCTTTTCCAAACACTTGGACCTTTTTGACCATTTCTCCTTTCAGAGCCAAACCCTTTCTTGTATAACATAAGAAGAAAAATTGCTGTAGACTTCAGCCATTGGATGGATTTTAAGCTATCAGGTGCTGTGGAAGCAGCTTGAGACTGAACAATTGTTTGTAGTTTTCTGCCTAGTCCAACCAATAGCCAACTTCCAAAAATGAAGGTCTTGTTCTTTGCCCACACAATGGCCCTCTTTACTGGAAGGCCCAAACTGCTGTACTGGGAGATGCCTATCTTTACAGTGCCTCAGAGTGATCACTGAATGAAGGAGATAGGTTCTATCTACAGAGCAACAGAAGTACAGTGTCAGTGTTTGACCTCAGCATCTGTGGCATCCCATCCATCAGACAAATATGGTTGCATGAGCCCAAAATTCACTTTACTGAAGTCTAGAAGGTTATGTTCTAGTCAAATGAAGACACAATGGTCTGTGCTTGATCTCAAGCATTTACAGAATCTCTAAACTTTGCCTTTTGTAGCTCAACCCAGGGTGGTATGGTTAGTGCAGAGGAGACCTCTAATGGGTCTTAGAGAACTTTCCTCTGGCATGATTATAACATCTCTCCTTCTCTTTTCTCCCTCTAAACCGTCATTCCTGACACTTCTACACACTCTTCTTCAAATTCATGGCCTCTTTTTTATTAAATATTATTGTGTGCATATATGTATATGCATTCACACACATATATATTTCAAAACATAACCTGCTTATTCTATATGTTATTGTAGGTATATTTTAAGGGCTGTCAGTTGGGCACTAGACATCCAATTGGTGTAGTCTTCCCTGGGGAAGACTGCCTCTCCTGCTCCCAGCTTTCCTCAGTTGCCTGTAGTTCTTCGTATAGAGTGGAGGCTTCATGGGCTTCTCCCTGCCCACTTTGACATGTCTATTGGCATTGTCCTTGTTCAGCTCACAAGTGCTTATAGACTTCTTTCCTTTTGCTCAGTGTTCTAGAAAGTACATCTAGAACTGTGTGCTTCTTGTAACTCTTGATTCAATGAAGCATTTATAAAAACCCCTGTGATTCTCAAAAGAAATAACTGGTCTGGGCTTCTATGGTGTAGAGAAAAAAAAAAGGGCTGCTTTTAATGGGGAAGTAGGCTCTGTTAGAAATCTTGTTGGATTTGGTGTTGCAAACAGGCATACACCGAAGGAAGTTTAGCAGATAGAGCGCACACTGCTCACCTCAAGAACCCAAGTTCCCAGGACTCGTGTCAGTCAGCTCACAACCACCTGTAACTCCAGCTCCTGGGTCCTGCCTTCTCTACCTGGCCTTTTCCTGAGCTTCAACTCAAGATTACACACAGAGAGACATACAACATACATGTAAGATTTTAAAAAGTCTATTAGTGACATTTTTTGGCCATTTTAGGAAATTTTAACATTACTTAATCTTAAACAGATTATTAAAAATCTTAATATGAGCTATGTGACTAGATTGAATTATAAGCACACTGATGTTCATGGACCAGAACTGGTAGAATTACCCACAATTAAAATGCACATACCCCAAACAGTAGTCAAACAAGAAATCTGTGCAGCCAAGTATCCTACCTTAGAAAGATACTAAGAAACTTTCACATGCAGGATCATGTGAGTAAGATGAAATCCATGTGAAAGTTTGAGGACTTATTTTGTTAACAGCAGGATTAGGAGGGAACTGTAAAAAAGCAGGCAGATGTCATTCTGAAGTTCAGGGACTTACTGTCTAACTGTGGTCATCAACCCCTTTTAGACAACATATAATTAAGAAGTGTCCCTTGTGTACTAGTGAGTCTTGTGAGAAGGATCATTGAGAAGAGGGGAGGTAACAGACCAAATGGTTAGAATAACCTGTGAAGTTCATCATACATGCTTCTCCACAAGGAATTTATAGCATGAAGTTTGGTGAATTTGCCTTGAATCTTTGTATTTAACTTAACATTTCAGTCTTTATTCATGAGTTCACAGAACCAAAGCTCACTCTGCTCAAACATGTCCCCTTGGAAGTTCTCAGAGGTTGTGCATTAATTCTATTCTGTTAGAAAACATAATTGGATGAATGGATGGCTCATCAAATCTATACTCCTCCCATGGCCTCCATGAGTCTAGCTGAAATAAATAGACCCACACAAACAACCAGAGGAGGGCTTTGTGCAGTTTGGTTTCTAACTGGCATCATCTGTGTTGATCGCTTGCCTGAGCTTGGGGTCAAGGAATGGGAAGAAATACTGGATATCTACATGTAAGCGCATGTGTGGCAACTTGGTGATGATGCCCAGTAGGCAGGGAGCAGAGACAGAAAAGCCATCTCAGGACTGTTGGAACTTCTAGGGGAAATGGAGGGAATTTTTCAGCACTATTAAAAACTTGTTGGTTTACTCCTGGTGGAGATGATTGGGAATGTAATAACAAGTGCAGTTTGAGAAGGAATAAAATACAAAGTACAAAGGAGATTTGACAAAACTGGTGACTGATTTGGAGTGTCGGGCAGCAGAACAATCTAGAATTCAGAAGCAACGGTGCTTATGTTACAGAGAAGTAGACAAAAAATGAAGCACTGAAATGAGCTGAAGATCAGACCCCTGTGAGGTTAGCAGTGCTCTTAGAGAGGCATTTTCAGAAAATGTTGGGAGGAAGGCAAACCGAAACCAAGGAAGTACAGACAAATGTCCGTCCGGGGGGCTGGGTTACATCTCAAGGTGATAGCAGGACATGGTAACATTCTTCTCATAATACTGTTTCAAAATTAGGAGGTCTGAGGGTGGAGACCATGGAGGGATACTGTACACTACATGGAGATCTCAAAGTAGTAGAGATGCCTGGACCATGTGCTAACTACCAAGGAGGGCCACAGCAGAGTAAGCTTAGTAGAGAAGCTGTGTGTACTGTATGGTATAGGAGCTTGAAGAATGAATTAACCAAGGCTTGATCAAGATCCCAAGATGCCAGACATGGATTTGGGTCTCTACTGTTGTTTTTGTTTTGGTGAGGTTGTTGTTTTTTTTTTCCTTTTGTATTTACTCCACACTATCATATGTTGGAAGTGTATAAAAATTTTTGGTTGTTATTGTTTATTGTTTTTATTTTATAGGTCCTTATGGTAGAGTGATCTTGGTCTTTTGAAATACTGGAACTATTGATGACTATGGGGACTTTTAAGGTTGGATTGAAGGTATTTTATATGGTAGCATGGCCATGAACCACTAGAGAAAAGGGATAGAAAGCTATGATTCAAAAGTGATAATGCTTGGGTGTCAGGTTGACAGGGAGTAGAATTGAGACAGTTAGTTTTGTTAACTTGACCCTGTGTAGAATTACCTTGGAAGTCAAGCTCATTATCTACATTAGGTTAGTGCCTTAGTCATTGTTCTTTTGCTGTGAAAAGACATTGTGACTAAAACAATTCTGTTAAAAGAAAGCATTTAACTGGAGGCTGGCTTACAGTTTCAGAGGCTTAGTCTATTACCACTATGGCAGGAAGCATGGCAGCAGATAGATAGGATGCTAAAGAAGTACCTGACTACTACATTCTGGCCTAAAAGCAGAGCATGAGAGAGTGACTGGCCCTAGTATGGACTTTTGAGACTTAAAAGTCTCTACCAAGTGATGCACTTCCTCCAACATGGCCACACCTTCTAATCCTTATAATCCTTTCAAATAGTGCCACTTCCTGGTGACTGAGCATTTCAATATATGAGTTTATGGAGGATATATGGGTTAAGAGAATTATGAGGATCCAGTTTGAATATGGGTAACATCATTTCATGGCCAGAATGAGTATCTGTGCATCGATGCATTACTCCCCACTTTAATGTAACTAGCTGCTTCAAGTTTCTGCCGCCCTGGCTAGCCTACAATGATGGACTTTTTCAGAAGCCCTTTCTCCTTTAAGGTGCTCTTATCACAGTGACAGGAAAAGAGACCAAGATAGTATGCTTAAAAAAATTCCTTCTCCATATTGCTGCTAAGAAAATCCTCTACATACCGAGGAAAGTGCTCTCTGCTGTAATACTTCCTTCCTTTTTTATTTTAGTCAAAGTAAGTCTCTATTCTTTACTGAACATCATCCTTGGAGAATACAATTTTCAATTTAAATAAGAATTTTAATATCAATAAGAAAGCCATTGTGGCTGCTTTTAGGGGCTGGTGCTATAACATTTTTCTTCTCTGCTTATTGTTATGAATAAAAGCCGGATTGAATGTATACCCTTCCTAGATAATCAGCTACCTAATTGCATTTTGGCATGGGGTCAGCTCCCTGTCAAATAGTTCTTACTCAAGCAGGTGGTAAGTAAAACAAAACTAATCCAATAGCCAGGTGATTGCAAAAGCAATTTAAGATATTTCCAGAATTCAAATGCAAACAAAGAAAACCCAGGCAGGCCACTAGGACGCTGCAGGTATGATGATCCCAAGACTCTTGGCAGTGAGAGACAGAGACATGAAAAAAAATCATCTTGTCTGGTTCTAGCCTTAGATCCATCAAGTCATTTTTGCCACCAGGCATGTTGTCACTGCCCTTGCTGATGGAGTACAGATACTGTTTCTTAAGAAACTCTTTCCTGAAGCCCCCACAGCTCAGTTCTACTGTCCTCTGGCCCCCAGTATGCCCACACATCTCTGTAATCATGTGCCATGTACAGTTGACTGCTAGCACCTCCATCTTTGTGGGAAAGGTGATTTCATTTCTCAAGGTATTCCCAGCTTCTACATAAATAGTTAATTTAAAGTGGCCATAGATCAGGCTTAATATCACAAGGCTATGCTTTTGCCAGGTTATGCCATTGAATTCTAAGAAGTCTAGAAACCTCTGTCTTCACTTTAATAAGTGATGCCAGCACTGGATGCTCAGCGGTGATGCATTTTTCCAGACAGATATTTTTCACTTTATAAAGAAGTCTTATAATTGGGCTGTTAGGAATTTCTCATAATTTATTCCTTTCTATTGCCCTCAAAATTCTGATTAGACACTGGCTAACCAGAGAACCAATGAATATATGTCTTCACTGCCTTAAGCCAGGAAAGGAAGCTGCTATTCAGGTTCAACCATTTATAGTATTTAGAGTGGGTGTCCATGTTCCCTTTGCTGTCCCTGGGAGAGTATTGAGGTTCCAGCCATTTTTCTACAGCCCAAGTCTGCCAATGGCTATGTCTGCTTCACAGGACTCAGGAAGAAAGTGACATCATGCTACCACATGAAGGCCCATGCTCCTGACAAGTATCATCTCTGCTCTGGTCCTGCTATCTGCATGGCTAGGGGTTAATCTTTCAAGAAATCCTGGGTCTGTTAAACTCAGTGAGAAGGTTGTAATGCTCAGGGCATGTCAAGCCTCTGAGGAGACAACCCATACCTCTATTGGCATCATCTTCAAAATCCAGCCCCTAACCTGACAGCTACTTGGTATGACACTCCAACTGAAGACTTCCTGAGAATGTTATATGATAACCATGACCCAATCACTTTCGTATGTTGTCTTGCCAGATTCTTCCGCATCCCTTGGAGAGCTCTTTAGATCTGTTCAGCTTGCTTGGGTGGATTTTTCTCCCTTACTCACCTAGACAGTGTGAGATGCCAGTGTTGTCTGTTATTCATCACTTTACAACCTTATTCTTGGTTCCCATGACCATGACAGATCTGCAGGCATAATGGAAGTCCTATCCTCTCGTAACCTCACAATGGTGCCAGTCATACTCAGTCTCCAGCATCCTCTTGGAATCATGGAAATGATTAGAATACCTTTACTCTGAGTGAATGTATGTATACTTGACTCCGGTCTCTGTGCCCAGAGCAGATGAACAGAACAGACTTTTTCAGAACTGAAACTACAGTTTCTGGTATTGATACTGTCACATGACAGAGGGAATGATGCACTGAAGTCCTGTAAGTTATCCTCAGGGACACTGTTGACATCTGGAAAGGGTCCTTCCATCAGGCCTGGAGAGTGGCTTTGCAGAACCATAAGCCTGAGCTTGTGTCCATGTGCTGAGGGAGGTGGCTGATTTTCTTTGCATTGTTAATGGAGTTTGTTTGCCAAATAAGTTGCCACTGTTATAGTGAAGTTTCGAAATGCTCAGTGCTTTTCAATGACCATCATTATAGTGAAGTCTTGTAAGAAGAGGCTTCTGGTTGAGCATTGTTGCTGGATAAAAGGGTTCTTCAGCTTGCTTTGAACTCATAAGAAAGAAGGTAGTGATTCTCCATTGCTGAAGTTCACCTGATTAGCTCCACTTCCAGTCTATGTGGTAATGGCTATAACAAGAGTGTCCTCTGGGAACAGCATGCTCTGAAGAGTAACACTAATGTGACCTCCAACATTGGTTTCAGATAGTATCACAACACTTTGCTTTATTGTCCCAGTGGGTAGTTAAATAATATCATGGAGGACTTGTGAGTGGGCTCGTTGATAAGAAGACATAGACATCTTTACAATATATTTTGATTTTTTTTTTTATTCAGGACCCTCTTTTGATTTTTCTAGATTGTTTTGTTCTGAGAACAATGTGTGTGGACAAAATAATATATATATGTATTATGTACATGATCACCTTTGAATAATAGAAATACTGGGGCCTCAAGAATCTAATATCTGGAAATTAAACTTAGACATTTGTTAAAATGCTTATTTCTCTTCTTCTTTACCTTGCTAATGAAATAACAGGTTATTTTGCCACTCTCTATGTTATACTTTGCATTCCCCAATAAAATCATATTTCTGTCTCCTACAGATTTTCTAAAATATACAACAGAGTGGCTTTTCCTAGTGTCTCTTTTTCCCAAGACTGTTCCTGTCATCCTCTGGTTTGGAGACATTGACTGCCCTGTGCCCAGTGTCTGGCTGCTGAGTCCTTGGGAGAATGCCTAAACTTCCCAGTTGCTGTTTGTGATCCCACAGAGCCTGTCTCCAGCACAGTCCTGAATGGCACCATTGTAACAGCCTGCATGATGTTTAAGATGCTAAGAGGGCCACATTACCAAAGAATGTCTTTCAAGAGAGGAAAATTAAATGACCAGTAAGAAAAGACCTTCACAATTTCCTATTGTATGTTACACAAAGACGTGCCGATGCATTTAGGCCCAATTCTTCAAGGTCTTCAGAGGCTGCCAAACTCAGGCTCCCACCCTCTCCTTCCCTGGGAGCCTGGCTAAAGTCTAAGTCCAAATGAATGAATCTGCTTGGGGGTGGGGTGGGAGGAAGCAAGCCACAGCTGTGATTCCACTCACTGGGGGATTTCAGTTTTATAGGCAGTCAGGATCAAGTCTCTGAAATTATTTGATTTGGGAATGGAATAAAAAATTGATAATATCTGATTTGTAGATTAGCCCTGGGTAGGGAAATACTAATTTCAAATATCATTCATCTTCCTCTTTATCTAGTCTCTCTGAGCTATAATGAAATTAGGTGAGAGGACCCGGGCCAGCTTGTAGAAGCTCGGAGGAGTTTGCACACTGAACTGGCAAATTAATCTGTGAACAGCCCACATTCCAGTACTTACTTAGTCAATATTCAGTGAAGGAGAAAGATGGGAAGCATAGGTTTTTGTCTGTTTACTCATCAGAATTTTTCCAATCACCATATTGTGAGCTTTATTTATCTTTTTTAAAACCATGAATTTGTTTTGGCTTAATTGTGTTTTCTTTTCCCTCCTGAGTAAAAACTTGAATTATTGAAGTAAATGTACTTAGATGTCAAACTTCCAGGCTGAATTAGAAGGAGAACTAGAAAAAAAATGTGCTCAGCTCACTGGAGAGGCTGGTCCCAGACACTTTTCGTCATTAATACAATATGAGACATTCTATAATTGACAGACATACGTGTAAACTGTTAAGGAAAATATTTAGCAGGATTTGAGGTTGGTGGGGGAATTTCTGCTGTTTGAATTTATTATATAGGGGTGCTATGCTATAGAGGATGTCTGTCACCCTAGCATTCCAATAATCCTAAAGCATCTCTTTTTCCCTCCTTCCTCCCCATCTGTCTGTCTGTCTGTCTTTGTGCATATTCAAAAATGCAGAGGCCAGATGTTAATCTTAGTGTAATTTCTTAGAGCATTGCACTCCTTGTTTTTTTTAAGGCAAAGGCTCTCTTTGGCCTGGAATGCCCTTATTTGGTTGTTTGCTGGCCAGTGAGCCTGAGAGATCCCCCTGCCTCTGTCTTCACAACTCTGGGACTATTTACATTTGCCTCTACGCCTGGTGTTTTTTTATGTAAGTTCTGAAGATCAATCTCAGGTCTTCACGCTTGTACAGCAAAAGCCTGGTCTCCAAAAGATCATCTTTATATGGTGGACTGGGGCACTGCCTTTGTATTACACTCTGCACCAGGCATTGGGAATGGCAATGGCCATACTACCTCCTTCAAAGTACTTTCCTGTGAGGGAAGGCATTTAAACAATTGAAGATAAGACAACATTACCCTTGTTGAGAACACAGTCATCATTCCAAGCACATCTGAGAATAGAATCTATTGAGAAGAAACAAATGATTGGAAAGATAAGTGGGTTTATAACCAGACAGGCATGATAAAAGAACAGAGAGGTAGATGAACTCCTTTGCAGGACTCTGGAGGTGATTCCTGAGTTTGTGACTAAAGAAGACACGTTCACCTGTGATCCAACCTCTGCCAGATGTTTAGAGCTGAAAATGCTCCCTAGCAAATGGCCCTGGCTGGAGAGATAAACTGATGTAATTCAAAAGAACAACAAACAAAGGAAACAAAGCTTTAGCAGGTAAAGGACCTGCTGCTGTTCTGAAGGACTTAGAGAAAGTGTGTTGTTGGAGGTGATGCCTTTAATCCCTAGCACTTGAAATGCAGAGGCAGGCAGAGCTCTGTGAGTTTGAGACTGGCCTGTTATACAGAGCAAATTTCAGGACAGGTTCCAAAGCTATAAAGCTACACAGAGAAACCCTGTCTCACACACACACACACAAAAAGACATGTCCAGAGAAGAAGTGATCAGGAGGCAACACTCAACCAAGCAACCAAGCAACACTAATCACTTTCTCTCTCACCCACCATCTTCTCAAGACTCATCAACCAACTGCATCTCCTGCCTCCCATTCTCAGAACTGCATCTTGGCATGACTTGTATTCTGGAAGAATAAAACCCCTTTTGTTTTTAATTCTAGCAGGGGGACACATGTGCTTGACACAAATGATGTTTGTCTGGTACCCTGTGGTCTGTGCTAAGACCTTTGCTGTATTCTCTTGGCTTGTGAGATGCCCCAACCTGGGAGGCACGGGAGGGTGCTCCAGGATTCACTCTCCCCACAGAGCCAGGCACTCATCAGAATGGCCTTCCTGGCTCTTGGGTTTTGCTGAAATGATGTAGTCATTTCTGCCAAAAGTTCACAAAGAAAGGGAGTAAGGGCCCCCACCCCTTACAGCAGCTGCCTTCCTGCTCCTTAAAGAGGTCTTACTTTTCTGTCTCCCAGACTGGTCAAAGGCCTGCAGAGGAAGTACAGGCAGACAATGTTGCCAGTCTCACATTTTGCCAACAAGGACACTATAAACGAAATCAAATGACATAGTCACCCTCTCTCACAGAGCATTATAATTGCAAAGAGTAGAGGACAGTTGACATTAAAGACGTGGTTGAAAGTTAATTTTGAAAATAAGACAGTACTTATGACTCTGCTTAGATTTGCAGCCAACTCCCTGGCTGTCATTGCTTTTTTTCATTTTGCCATCAACCAGTAAACGTTTGGCAGGGATCTGCAGTTGTTCCCCAAACACTATTTGTGCCTGATCCCTGGACTCACCATTCAAATGCAGGAAGGAGCTGGTATTTCTTCAGCCTCACTGTCAACAGTGGCTATTCACAGCCAGCAGCAACTATTCACAGCCAAAGGAAGTATGGTCCCTTCAGACAAACAAGTCAATCTCTCTTCTGTTTTTCCCTAAAAGTGTTTCTGGGTTCACATTAGTGCTCAGTCTGGGAAACACTCAGCTGACTCCCCTGCTGAGGTGCTCTGCTGGTTGTAACTGTGCAGGATAATACCACTGCTCCCAGGTCCCCCATCTGGCAGAACTAAGTCAGTGCTGGAACATAGCCTTTCTCATGTGCTTCAAATATGAAATCCCCAAGTACTGTAGGGGGAATTTCACAGCTAATGTACCTGGCTTTCTTTAACAAGTTCAAGGCTGAGGGCTTTATGATCATCTGAAGGTGGTTTTGGACTGGTTGAATATGTCAGATGACTTGATATTTCCTTAAGTAGCAACAGGAAACATCTTTTCTTGCTCACATATAATCACATTTTCTAGTGTTTATATGTTATATTCATGTATGTATACTTGTATGTGGGGCTTCTCTCCTCTGTGCAAGAATGTGTAGAAGATGGCGGTTGACACTGAGATGTCTTTGTCAATTGCTTCTCCACCTGATTTTTGGAGACAGTCTTTCACTGAACCTGGAAGCTTCTTTTGAACTAGCTATGCATGGAGTCCCCAAGGTCCATCTATCTCTTCCCTCCTCCTCTGCTAGTGCTGGGTTACAGCTGTGTAAGGCTATAAGCAACCTTTTATATGGATGCTGTAGACCCAAACTCAGATTCTCATGCTTACATAGCCAACGCTGTGGCCACTGAGGCATCTCTTTATTGTGTTAGAGTTTTCATAATCCTTTATGATTCACCCAAATGTATGCTAAGAACTTCTTAGTTTTATGATTTGAGTCGGGAAAAGTATTTTTTTTTTTTTTTTTGACAATTGACAGTAATCAATGTAGCTTGCGGAGGTCTGGATTTCTGGATGTTTACATGTGATTGAAAGAGTATTTGGTTCACATATGTGGCCTTTGTTTACTTTTAGTTTGTAGGATGATGAGTGAATAGCTATAGTGGAGGGCTGTAAAGATGGTGACTGTAGAGAAATATGTCTACAGGAAGCAATTAGAGTGTGAATAGAGCTCTGATCTGTGCTTCTATTTCTGCGCTCCTTAGCATCTATGATACAATTAATCACACTTTTGTTTGATTTTGAAGAATCTATTCAAGCATCTTTTTGAAATGTAAAAGTAAGTGGCTCCATTGAAATACATTCTCAGGCTTTGCTGCTCAGCTGCAGGTCCAATGCGAAGGCCTTAAACTACTTAAACAAATCAGCCGATGTCTGCTGGTGTCTCACAGTGTGCTGGAGTCTGTTTATCAGCAACAATTTGCTAAGAGAAGCCCCAGTGCTGACATGCTTTGAAGACCCCTGCAGGTCTTTCCACTACCTCTCTCTGTGTCTTGGCTTGCATGTCCAGGAGGTTTTTAACCTTCTGCACGTTCTGTCTGTGTCTCTTGTTCCTTGGCTGTCAGTACCCTATCTCTCTCCCTCTCAACAGGAGGCAGGAAAAGGAGGTCCACTCTCCTAGTCTCTGCATGGGGTTAGGAGAACACTTGAACCTGCAGTAGCCAGTGTGGTTGGGACTGGACATGAGGAGAACTCTCTGCTCCCTCATTTTCCAGGTTCATTCTTCAGATAATTCTGGCTGATGGGCAGATCATCCATGATGAGGATAACATCTGTAATGGTCCTCTGGTGGCCACTCTACCAGAACTAATCTGCTTACAGCCTTAAATACTTTTCTCTTCTGCCATCCCCAGACTCTATTGTTTCTGTCTTCTGTAAGAGAAAGAGTTCCTTAGGCTTTATTCAGTTTGGGTCCAGCTGCATCCCCTTTTTAGTGCTGTTCCTTCTGAATCTTTGCCTGGCAGTTTTGATGGCAGTAGTGGTGATTCAGTGATGGTGAGTCTGTAAGCAGTGAGGTGGGGTACTGGGGGAGGTGTCCCTGAGGTCCCACCATCCAGATCTAGTTTTTTAGTTTCTCAGACAGAAGAGCAGATGATTGTTGTTGCCAGAAATACTGCTGAAATTATAAACATTCAGTTAACATATATCAGTACCTTACCTGTTGTGATGGTTAGTGACAATTGTGAACTTGACACGATTTAAAATCATTGGCAGAAAAGCCTCTGGGCTCCCCTCTGGTGGACTGTTTTGATTTCATTGAAGTGGGAATATCCATCTATTGTGGGCTGTGCCATTCCCTAGGCTGGGATCCTGGCCTGTATAATTGGGAAAAGGAAGCTGAGCAGCAGCAAAATTCATTTCCCTTTGCTTTCTGATTGTGGATGTCATGTGACCAGCTATTTCAAGCTCCTGCTGCCTTAGTGTCCTTCCATGATGGACTTTACTGTTAAACTGTGAACAAGAATAAACCCTTTTCCTTTGTCATAGTAGCAGGAAAAGAACCTATGGTGCCTGTATTATTTCAGGTTAAAAGTGGTCACTTGGCCTCAGAGCTATATGTGGGGACAGGAGGGTTGATCTCTGGGGTTCAAACTCCCTACCTCTAGTGAACCTTTGATGGACGAACTTAAAGTAGGAGAATCCTAAAATGGGAGGAGCCTGAAGTGGGAGGAGTCTGACATGGGAGAAGCCTAAAGTGGGAAGAGCTTGCTTCTACTCAGGTTCCCATGTCACCTTCCAAGCTCCAAGGGCAGTCAGGGCTTCGGATACAGAGATGAATAATAGAGACACAGAGGAGAGGGTTTATAAGTAGAATTGACTTACTCAGTGACAAGGGTAGAGAATTCCCACAATAGGCTATCAGCAAGCTGTAGATCTAAGAGAACATGGATCAGTCCAGTTTCAGAACCACAGAGTAAATGGTGTATCTCCCAGTCTGAAGCCAAATGCCCAAGAACCTAGAAAGCCCTGGTGTGGGTCCTGAAAACTCTATTAATCCTGGTTCCCTAGAGTGACAGAACACATAGAATAAACACATGTTATTAAAACTGGGTTACATGACAAGAGCCTGTATACTGTTGAGGCTGAGACTCTATTAGCTCCTCAAACCGCATGCTTGATGCCTTAGCGGTCCCAATCTTATGATAGAGCCCTTTGGCAAAGGTTTTTAACCTCTGGGTTATGGAGCCATTGGGTGTGTGTGTGTGTGTGTGTGTGTGTGTGTGTGTGTGTGTGTGTGTATGAATGACCCTTTCACAGGGGTCACCTAAGACCATCAGAAAGCACAGATATTTATATTATAATTCACAACAGTAGCAAAATTGTAGTTATGAAGTAGCAATGAAAATAATCTTATAGTTGAGGGTCATCTCAACATGAGGAACTTATATTATAGGATCAAAGCATTAGGGAGGTTGAGAACCACTGCTCTAGACACCTTCAGACACACATAAGATGATCAGTCATTCTAGTGAGATGCCAGAGTACTTGGCTTCCCTCACAGCAGAGGGAGACAGGCTCTCTGCTACTGAGTCACTGGGGCCATGAACACAGTGATAAAGAAGCGTGGTTAACCAGATCTCTGGTGCGGCCTTTTCTTTGTGATTGGTGGGAAGTCAAGGTGGCAGAAAGCAGCGGCCCACTTCCCATCCACAACAGTATACAGAAGAGTGAGTAAATGTTTGCTCCTGTTCAGTTCCCTTTCTCTATTCACACTGTCCAGGATCCCAGCCAGGGAATGGTGCTGCCCACAGTGGGTAGGTCATCCCACTTCAATGAATGCAATTAAGAGAAATCAACGTAGGCATACCCAAAGGCTCATTTCCCAACTGATTCTAGATTCTGTCAAGTTGACAGCTGACAATAACCATCATATCTGGTATACTAGCCAGTTTTGTGTGTTCTCTTGACATAAGCTAGAGTCACAGAGGAAGGAGCCTCAGTTGAAGAAATGCCTCGTTGAGATCCAGCTGTAAAACATTTTCTTATTTAGTGATCAATAGGGGAGGGCTCAGCCCACTGTGGGTGAATCCATCTCTGGGCTGCTGGTCCTGGGTTCTATAAGAAAGTGGGCTGAGCAATCTATGGGAAGCAAGCTAGTGAGCAGCATCCCTCCATGGCCTCTGCATCAGCTCCTGCCTTCAGGATCCTGCCCTGTTTGGGTTTCTGTCCTGACTTCTTTTAATGAGGACTAGTGATACAGAAGTGTAAGCCAAACAAACCCATTCCTCCCCAACTTGCTTTTGGTCATGGTGTTTTGTCACGGTAATGAAAACCCAAATGAAGACAACTGGGTACCTCTTAATCCAGGCTAGGAGATGCCCAGAATTAACCATTAACCAGGGCTTCTGGTCACTTCACTTGGCTCTTTTGATTTCATTCTCACTGAATCTGTTGCTTGCTTAGAGTTTCACTGTTCTGAATAGTTCACTTTCAGGCTGCCACGCAGACCCTGGCCTCCCCCTCCCAAAGCACAGCTTCCAATGTGTGGCTTAGCAGATAGCCCCCCCCCATGGTATTTCCAAGAGGAGCAAGAGGCTGTCTACTATCTTTCTGGCTTTTGAAGGATCATTGTTGATCATTCTCCCCTAGCATAAATAAGATCAGATAAACCCACGAGTAGAGCCCTTTCTTCAGGCAATGACAGGCCTTCTTCCAACACCTCCTCCCCACCCCCCTCACTTTCACCCCCCCCACTCTCACCTCTCCTCTTTTCCAGTGCACAGCCCCTCATTTCTAGTGACATTCTTCAGGTTAAGGATCAATGAACACCTTGCCTCTCCTATTCTCCTCGCCTCTCATAGACACTTTCTGCCTCTCACTTCTGCTGTTCATATTCATAATCTCCTTGCCTCTATTATTAACCAACAACCACACTCTGTACACCATGTCAAAGCCTTTGTTATGAGACCCACTTTGTCTTCTTCAGCTCACACATTTTTGTTACTTCTGTATCTAAGACCATAATGGAGAGCCTCAACTCATCTCTGCTACCCACTTCCCATGTCCCCTCCTTCCTTTCATCTCCAACTGTCCTCCTTATCCATTATCAATTCCATGGCCTATCACAACGTCTGTTCCCTTGAACATATCTTTGGTGCTCTTATTTCTTTTCTCTATTCTTTCATTTTATTCTCCAAGAAATCTCATGGTTTCAGTAAAACCATCTCCATTAAGTGTGTGTCCATATTCAGCCAGTTAAATGTGGTCTAGAAAAGCACCCAATTCTACCCAGTGTGAGAAGATATCTCTGTTTAAATATTTACATTTTTTTAATCATCATATATTACTTAGAGCTTCGTTGTGAGATTTCACACATGTATATAATTTGCTTCAATTATGTTCCTCCCCCCTTTACCTGCTCTGCATCTTGCTCAAATTCCCATTGATTCTCTTCCCACTGAAATACTGTCAGGCAGTACTAGAGAATTTCTGCTTGATCATGGCCCCTTCTGTAAATGGCCTATTGACCTTGTCCCTTCCTACCCTACTCTGTGCTCAGTCTTGGCTAAGGGCTCAGCCAGCTCTCTGAAGGAACAAATAGACATAGTGTACATCAGATTCCCTTGGGGTTCCTCAGCATCTGCCCGTTTGCCAGTTTCTCATTCTTTGTTTTTTATTTTAATTGTGAATTGCTCACTGTGTGTTATCTAGACACACAGTTATGTTTCCAAAGTAAATTTAACTTTGTATTTCGTATGTGTGGAATACATCTTTAAATATAAAACACTTGAAATAAAATAACCTTATTAATATAGTTGTTAGGAAATTAACTGAGTATGTGGCCAGAAGATTAACTAAAATGTAACAAGAGCAGAAATAAGCTTTATTGAGTTGCAGCCATGTCTCCTTGGCTCAGAGTGCTGAAGCCTAACACACCGGACAGCTACAGAATCTACAAATGAACATGCTGTCTGAATCTCCCATAAGTTTATGTAAAATCATTGACCTGGATCCAAGGGCAGACCTTTTGAACACAATCAATACAGGTGCAGTCAGATAAGAACATTCTACTGTTTTATTAAAGTGCATCTAATTCAGAACTCAATAACCCTCACACATCCTTAATCAGGCCTGACATCCTGGGAAGCATTTACATGAGTGATCTGAAGATGCTGGCTTATGGCTTGTTAGAGGAGACACTCAGCAGACTAGAATTCCTGGATCTTGTTTATCACCCCCTTGGCAGAACTCCCATCCCCCACCTCTTTATGTCCTCCAGACAACTTGTTAGAGTTCCCCTCCTCTATTCCTTTATAATGGAACTACTCTTCTGGAGTCATTGGTGATGTACTAGAAAAGCTTAGGAATTTCTTGGGAATTGGGTGTTCTTGGGAAGGGAATGTGAGTCTCTGAGTTTATCCCTAGGGTCGTGGGTGAGGAGAAAAGTCTCTTCTCTCATCTTTTCCAGCAGTTTCCCTGAGAGATATTGAGAGGGTTATGTAGCCAGGGGACAATGATCTCATTTCCAGAAATAATATGAGAAAAAAAGAAAAAAAAGATCCATCCCGAACCAGGGTAGGCAAGATGTGTCACTATTTACTTAGTATGTCCTGGTCCTTAGGCTGCTCTTAAGCACATTCTGCTGTCATTGTGAGAAACTGTGAGTTGGCACAGCTGAGCGGAAGCTTTATTCATCGTCATTTAGTTAACTTGAAGAACACTGAAAACATGAGCCCTGATATTAGGGGTGATGTTTGGTACTACAGTGTCCCTTTGCTGGCTTAGGCATTTGATAATTCTAACAACAGGCATATGTAAGGTGAAAAGAGATGGCAATAGGTTCAAATCAGTCAACCTAGGTAGGAGAGATCTGGTCCTCAAACCCCAAACAGTGGTGGGTGCTGCCCTCAGAGGCTTCATCTTTGCAGAGAATAGGGCAGCACTGTCTTGTCACAACAGCCTCAGCGGGATACATTGACTGTCTCCAGAGCAAAGAGAATCCATGTTTCCATGTAAAGCACAGGAGATCTCTCTCCATATTTGTTATGCTTTACCTATTACACTCAGTTTTTCTATCCACTTAGAGGCTGAACCTACACTAACCTAATGGTTATTAGAACTATACATCTTTCCAAATGACTACCAAAATTTGTATTTATGATTTTTTTTCTCTTTTCCTCTGGCCCTAAGGTGGCCATTCAGGGCTTTGTGTGAGCCGGAGAAGTGCTGTCCCACCCAGCTAGATCTCCAGCACATTTTCTAGGCTTTAAACAAATTCAATACGGCCCACAAGATGGTCCAATAGTTAAAATGCTTGTAGCTAAGCCTGATGGACTGAGTTTGATTCCTGGGACCTACATGGATCTTCTGCAAATAGTTCTCTGACCTACTAGCTGTGACATGTGCACCCCTGCTCCCAACAGAAATAAATAAAAAAGTAAACATATTAAAAATAAATGCAGTGATTTTTAATTTTAAAATGTAGAGTATGCATATCAAAGAGAATATGGAATACTGGGTGCTTTTGCATTCAACTGCAGGAAGCTGACCACCGCATCTGGACCTCTTCCACCCAAAGCTGCTGTGATTGTCACAAACTATTTGTGTCCATCTTCGTTGAGAAGGTTAATCGGTGGCTTGGAGGACAGATTTGCATTTGGAGGCTGTGGGGTAAAAGGAGGTCATCTCCTATTCAAGAGAGATGGAAAGCAGAGATGCCATCGGAAGGAAACAAGGGACCTTGAAAAACATTTGATGCTTAGACAACATGGCACTGGTTAGGAGACCTGGCAATGCTAATGCCACCCATCCAGGCTGCTATAAATTAGCACAAAATGACTGACACCAGATGTTTTCCAGAGAACCCCAAAGTAAATAATGATGTGGTCTGTTATGCAGTTATTTCTGGGAAAATGTTATGCAAAATACATCGTCTTAATGTCAGAGGGGAGTTCCCCAAAACCATGACTTGAGGCTACAGGCAGCTCCTCTGGTTGTGTTTGGACACTGTGGTTGCATCATTGTCAATCCCCCCCAAGCCTGGCTGGTCCTCACGAGGATGAATCCATAGGTGCTGTGAACCCCTCTAGTGGAATGATCACACCATTCATAGGTGAGAGGCTGTTTCTCGGGGCATAGGGTTGGGAGAGGCTCAGTTTCTTTTTGGTATATATGCAATGTAGTTTGACACTCTTTCATACTTGTCTCCTAGTGAACCACAGGCACATTTTTGAAATGGTCCCCCATGCCACTCATTATTAGGCAGAACCTGACAAAACAGTTACTAGATGAGATTTCTAAATTGTCTCTATAAATTAAGAGAAACATACTGGTAATTCACAGGACATAGAGAGATAGCACAGGGCATAAAATGCCCAGAAAGATGAAAGACATTTTAATTTTAGAATAAAGAACCCAGTGTCTCAAGATTGGGTGGGGTTAGAATGTGCCAGAGCTGAGGCCATAGGCCCCCACTACTGCCGTCTCTTGCAAAGACTTCATGTTGTGGATGAAACTCTGACATCATCCAGCCTTATTTCTCATTCTTAGGAGACACTTTTTTTTATTGTAATTGATTTCTTGGAACTAATAGAATGAGTTTATAGCAAAAGTGAATTTATAGGTTTTGTCTAATGAGCAAGATTCTTTCCCTGGGGGTGGGGGGAGTACTTCCTGGATTCTCTTTGTCTTAGAGTACAAGGGTAGGGACCAAACTGTGTTTGATGAGCATATTGTCAGGGAACTGACAGAGGTTACCTAGTGAAATGGGAAGGCACAGGTGCACAGATTTAGTTCTTTCCTGGGGGGAATTAAAGTCTATTTTTAGTCAATGCTGCAGCATAGGAGTACTATTATCAGTGGGGCTGACTAGAGGCTGACAGCTTGTCATCTTGAGACATGCTCCAAACAAATCAAATCCTCAGCTGAGAAAGCCCAGACAAAATAGCAATAACTAATGTTTATTGAGCAAATACTTGTTTAGTGCCACGAGTTGTACTTGTATTTCTTCATTTTTCTCTCACGAGCCCTGAGAAGGTTCTACTGTCACCCAGTGTGTAACTGACAATCTTGCTGTATCGTACTTCTAGAACTCTCCTAAAGACACTTATGATGAAGGCTCAGTCCTTGGCTGGTGCTAGAGGGAGGAAGTGGAAACTGAAGAGTGGTTTCTAACCTTTGGGTTGAGACATCTTTAGATCAAATGATCCTTTCACAAGGTTGCCTAAGACCATTAGAAAACACATATATTTACATTTCAGTTCATAACAGTAGCAAAATCACAGTTATAAAGTAGCAATGAAAATAATTCTATGGTTGGGGTCATTATGACATGAAGAACTGTATTAAAGGGTTACAGTATTAGGAAGATTGAAACACTGCTTTAAGAGGATTCCTAGTGGGAAGGAGGGAGGTATGAGAAATGTGTTCTCACACTGAGCTGTGGGCTTCAGCCTCTTTCTTCTTTTTCTTTTCTTTTCTTTTTTTTTTTTTTTTTTTTTTTTTTTTTTTTTTTTTTTTTTTTTTTTTTTTTTTTTTTTTTTTTTTTTGCATCGCATGAAGTGAAGCTTTCTGCTCTGCCAGGTACCCACAGAGCTAAACATGATAAGAAAAACAGACCATAGACCAAACCCTCCAAAACTGTGAGTCAAGAAAACCCTTTTCTCTTTGTGACTTGGTTATCTTGAGTAGTTGTTGCAGTGGCCATGAGCTATTAATAGGTCCCAAGGATAAGCAAGACTTCTCAGTTCTAAAGAATGGGGTGTGGCTGCTTTGTGATATTGTGACTCTTGAGTGGACATTCATCATATCCAAACTCATCTGATCCCCAGGCTGCCAGAGTTGCATAGAATCCATGAAAGGGTTCTGGCAGAATCACAGACTATCCATTCTACAAGGTCTTACTTTGTCTTATGCCTTCCTTCTCTGATACCCTCAATCACCAGCTCAGAGCCTGTTCTGGAGCTCAGCACCTCACTGATTGATGATATGGAAAGACAGAGGGATGGGTGATGGACAGATGATGGATGGATTGATAGATGGATGATGGATAGATGGATGGATGATGGATGAAAGATGGATAGATGATGTATGGGTAGATGGATAGATGATGAATGGGTGGATGGATAAAAACAACTCAGCAAAACTTCCACTGAATCAATCTGCAAGCAAAATTTGGTCAAAAGGATAAGTAAGACATGGGAAAATAAGCATCCTGGAGAAGGCTATACTATCTTTTAGTAAGCATATACCATACTCATGTATGAACGAAGAAGAAAATATCTACAAACTAACTAATTTGAAATTCAATATAAGGAAGCCCTAAACTCAGGGCAGCCTTTTAATTGAGAGCTGAGAAGAAAGTAAATAGAGTTCAGTAGTATGAATGCCTAAATTATAAGGCTCCAAAACACTTAATCGGGAGATAGCCTAGTAATAACTATATTAAATAGAAATGTCTGACCAGCCTGCACAGATGTCTCACTTGGATCATTGGTTAATGTGATTGCATCTACTCAGATGGAACTGGCTTGCAGCTCTGTGTTGGGAGTCTCATGGTTCATGAAAAAACCCATGTATGTTATTTTTGAGGGCTGAAAAAAACCAATGCAAGGAAAGGAAATATTTCACGCCAATTTTGTTTCTGTTCATAAATCATTCTTTCCCTATTCTGAAGACCCTACTGCTTGTGTCTCAGCTTCTGACTCATGCTGGTGGAAATGTGTTGTTCACTGATGTAAACCACTTTCTATTCTTCAGGAAGGGCATCCTATTTTGGAAAGAGGTCAAACATCTGCGCTCAAGAGCATGAACTTGGATATCATGTGTCTCATTAAATTCCTGCTTGGCTACAGAAGAACCACCTGCTCCATTTTGAAGAAGAGGAGGGGAATGATTATGCTGTGTACCATGGAACCCAGACTACTCCCAAGCGTGACCATAGCTTAGCGATATCCCTCTGTCACTTCCTCATCTTCACAACAGCCGCACCAGAATTGTTGCTCATTTGGGGAACTCAGTCTGGAATAAGAGAGAAGAGTACTGTCTTACCCTTGGTGAAGTGGGGCATATGTGTGGGTCTCACTTGGCATTAGCGTGACCAGCACACGTCAGAGGATAATTGGAGGGTACACAGACTTCTCAGTAACTCCTCTTATTCATCATCTAGGAATCTTTGACTATGGCTCTTTATCCAGTGGCTGTGCTGTATGCCACAAGTGAGACCCTAAGGGAAAATGGAAGAGTGAATTGTATTGAAGAACAGTGAAATTAAAACAAAACAGTCACACAGCACACAAGGAGCAAAACACAATACAGGCTTAATGCCATTCACTCCCTAAGATGCTCCTGGGTCCAAGAGACACACACATTCCATTGTGATTAGCTCAGCTAAGCATCTTTTATTCCACTCCTGTGGGAACTACTGCAAAGCAGAAGAAAATCCTAAATTGGAGGTTTTTCTTCCATTAGGATAACGTGAATTTTAAATATAAAATCTATCAAACATCATGAGGCCGTGGCTCTTCATGATATTTTAACACCAGACCAGAAGAGTGGTCTGTGGCAAATGGTCAAGGAGCTCACGGTTAGGAAGAGGGCTAACGTGTGTTCACTAACTTGAGGCATCGAGCATTATGCAGAGGACTTTACATGTGTTATTCTCAGGCCTGTCTCATGAGGAAAAATTGTCTTTTATGTCCTATCAATCAACCAGGCATAGGCAAAGTTATATCTCCAACACCATGTTCCCCTTTTAAAAATATTTTTTTATAATCTGAAGATTTTATACGATATGTTTCAATCATCTCTATCAGTAACTTCTTTAATATTCTTCTCACCTTCGTGTCCTCCATTGGCTTTTGTTATTGATAGCCTCCTGATTTTAATTAGTGCTTTTTATATATGCATGGGTGTGGGGCCATCCTCTTAGGCTTGGGCAACCATCCAGCAGAGATGTCCCTGAAGGTCAGTGACTGACCCCTTCTCCTTCAGCAACCACACATTGTCAATACCTCCTCTACCAGTGGAATGGCGTGGCTTGTGTTCCTCTTCTTTTCATGCTGAAGGCCATCTTTTCTACATTGTAGCTACTGGTCTCTACCTTCCTGTCTGACAAAACAACTGTTATTAAAAAGCTATGGGCAGTGACATGGTTGCCAGTGAGCCTGTGGTTCTCTTTAAAAACCTAGATAGTATTCAGCCTGAGGACTATTTTTCACAAAGATTTCAGATTTTCCTGCTCCCCAGATGCTTAACTTCACATGCCTTTACTGATTTGCTTTCTCCAATTTTGCCTAACAAATTTTGTCATTTTCTTTACTCAAAATTTGATTTATTACCTTTCTACAGCTTCCTCAGATTACTATTGGATGTAATAGATTGAATTGATGCGTATAACCTGGAGTACAAGCCTGACTTGCGGTACACTTAGGATCATTGGCTAAAGTTTCAATTACTACTATTCCTTGGTTGTGTTTAGAGTTTAATTTGTCACATCATATTTTGAGCTCTGCAAGTGGATGCATATTTATGGTCTCTCCTCAGTTCTTAGTGGCAGGCCAGCAGGGGCCTGACAGAACAGACTTAGTAAGCACATTCCATCTCAAACAGAGTAAGTTTGGACGTTGGATTTGGCTTGCTGTGTCTTCTTTGTAGATCTTGGTAACATCTGTTCTGAGAAGCTCAGAGTTAGTCTCTTCCACAGGCCTTAAGCTCCTCCTCCCAGGCTGCCTTGCGCCTTCACTTATGGTACAGACCTGACTCCCCTTACTTCTTCTTACCTCAGCCACTTCCTAGCTAACCTTCATTCCATTGTTAGTCCGTGCTGGCTGGCAGAACCCTCTCTACCAGGAACTACATGGTTGCCATACTCAGCTGGTACCCTATAAATATGCATCCTCCCTTATAGGAGAAGCTTCTTCATGCAGATGACAGTTATCACATGGAACATGAAGTTGGGCAGGTGGAGGAGTGGAGAGGTCTTGGGAGGATTTGGAGGTGGAAGAAAAGATCAAAATATATTGTATACAAATTAAAATAATTCAAAACATATAATAAAAAGTTCAAATTCTTTCTCTGGATTGAGTCTCTCCTCATCTCTGAGGCTTATTACTGTTGGGACCAATTATCTAGTCTCCGCAGTAGCTCCGTGGCCTGTAGTTTACGTCTGCACTATCAGGCCTCAACCATCGAGGGCTATAATCATTTCCAGGACCAGGGAAGGTAGTGGTTAGTGAGGCTCAGGAAATTCTTGAAAGGAAACAGGAAGACTTGGTAGAGATCGAATGCTTTTATGAACGTTACTATTTCACCAGGAGTGATGACTGTCTTTTCAGAGTTCCTTTCTCCAGGGTTGATGTGTATGCACAGGTGTGTGTGTGTGTGTGTGTGCATACACGTGTATGAATATATATGTGTGTATTATACATATATATACTGTATGTTCATGTGTACCTGTGTATATGTGTGGATGTGTGTTCCTGTATATACTTATATATGTTTACTTGAGTGTGCATGTAAACATGTTTATGTGTACATACATATTTTCATGGCTATGTGTGCATGTATACATACATATATGAACCTGTATGTGTGTGTGTCTGTGTATGCATCTGAATATATAACTGTGTATGCTCATGTGTATGTGTATTTCTGTATCTGCATTTGTACATATATGTGTGCATATGTATGTGTACATTGTGTTCTTTTTAAAAAAAGATTTATTTAGCTTATTTTATGTTCATTGGCATCAGAGCCCCTGGAACTAGAGTTATAGGCAGTTGTGAGGTGCCATGTAAGTGTAGGAACTGAACCCAGGACCTCTGGAAGAATAGTCAGTGCACTTAACACCTGAGCCATTTCTCTAGATCATACATAGTGTTCTTATATGTGCATCTGCATGTGTGTGACTGTGTGTGCATGTTTAGAGATGTATGTAGTCATGTGTATGTATGTTTCTGTGTATGCATGTGTACATATCCATGTGTGTTTCTGGGTGTGTGTATGTGTGTGTACCTATGTTTCTGGGTATGCATGCGTACTCCTCCATGTTCTCTTATTTATGCATTTAACCTACACTGAACTCCTTTTGATGTCTCCTGCCGTCATCTGCCTCTAGATTAAAATTCTGTCTATGTTTATCTTTTAGTACCTTGTTTTTGTTCAGTACTTGAAGAATAAAGTAAGATGTAAATTATTTTAACAGCTCTACAGACATGATTATTTAGTATAGCAAAGGGCTGAAGGAAGATAAAATCTTGTATCCTTAAAATGCATGAGAGTGCATGAGGAAGAATGCTGATATGGCACCAAACGAAAAGCATTCCAAACCCTCCCTGGTCTTACATGTATAATTACTGGTTTCTTTTAATAAACTGGTGATTATATTGTATGCTACAGCCAAGTTGGGACTTCTGAAAGATTCTTACACTCAATGGTTATTAAGGTTTTCAAGGATCCAAATACTCATAACATCCTGAGCCTGTGATTTTTCAACAGCAAGTCTTTAAATTCTTCTGACATTTAACGGAATTTTCTGTGGTGTTAGAACCATGTTCTACACAAAATACATTATAGAACATTTGATTTTTTTTCCTCTGTGGGGAAAAAAGGTACCAATAATGAACTCTTGAGGAAGGAAATCCAGTTCAAGTGGATTTTAAATATGCATGATAAAAATAGATGTGTACCCATGAAATGCTGATGACGCTTAATCAGCAGTAATTGTATTTCAGGCAAAGCCCTTTCCACAGTGCTGTGCTGTCTCTTGTATAAGCTGCACTATGTTGTATTCAGGGAGGGTGGGCCTTGGAAGTCTGCACTTGAACGTCTTTCAAACCACTTGGAGTTAAAGGCCATGCCAAGTGCCACTGAAAAGATAATGTCCTACAGGTTGTCAATAAAGTCTGAGATATGATTTATTACCTGGAGGCAAGTGTTAATTGGAGGGCAGTAGCCTTTGAATGGATCATTTTTCTCTCTTCTTAATGCCGACAGATAAAAATGGAGATATCAGTTGAAATGAAGTCTCTTATGGCACAAATGAAAATCTGAGATTTCTTAATCATTCTATATATATATATTTGTTTATTTATTTAAAGAATTTGACCATCTGGCTGCCAAAAGTAGGAAATAATTTCACACTAAATGAAGAACAGTCAACTTTTTCATTAGTCAGGACCAGTGTGGGAGCTGGTACAGGGGACCCTGGCTGGTGTTTCCCTCTAGTCCAACTGCTCAAGTCCACAGTCTTCCTGGCTGTTGGTTTCTACAGCCTGTTCCCACTGGTCTGGCCTTTATTTTCCCTTTACTCATGCATCTAAAATGCACCAAGTGGCAGTGGCCATGCATTGCAATTTTTCTATTTTTCACACCTCAAATGACTACTCTGGGCATCTCACATGTATTAGAGGTGAGTCTGGACCTTGACTTGGGAATTGAGTATAGCCATTTGAGAAAATGAACATTATATTCTCACTGTTATTTTTTATGTAAAATAGGAAGGTTGTGAAAAGCATGAAAGTTGTACATTATAAAGTAGGAGTGTTGACTACCAAAGAAATGTGAACCTGATAGGGCTGTCAACCAATTAGCAGAGGATGGGTATGGTGCACCACTTGGCAAAAGAAATTTCTAGTAACATAATAGTAACACCTTGTAGAAGGTGATTACCAATTGGCTCTTGTTTAAAGCTATAAAGGACCAGATTATCTTAACTCCAGTGTTTCAAAGACTTATTTTTTAAGAAAACACATGACTTTGGGTGTTTGATGATTTGTATGGTTAGAATGTGCCTCATATAATTTATATGTCGATGTTTCATTGTCAGCCTGATAGAATGAAGAGGGAGCCTTTTGGAAGAGGACCACTTGAGGACAGGGGGCCGGAGCCCTTACATACAGGCTTAAAGAAGAGCTTATTTCCTTCACTCTTATGCTTCTAGTTACCGAGGACTCAACCATAGGAGCCATCTTGGAGGAAAACAGCAACCCAGAGTCTGAGCCTGTTCCTGCCTTGATCTGAACTTGCTTGTCTCAGACATTTATTATGGCAGCAAAGACACATGAAGAAAATGAGTAGGTCCAGCTTCATCTAACGTTCAGATTGAATGGTTCCTGGAACGTGTCTCACTTCTGCAAGGTGTCTCTTCCCCATCATGGCTGTCCCACTCTCTGTCCCTTTCCTTCCCCTGCTTCCCTTCCTTCCTCCCACCTCCTTCCCTTCCCCACCTCCCTCCCCCACCTCCCTTCCCTCTGTCCCTAACCTCTCTCCCTATCTCCTTCCCTCCCTCCTTTTCTTGAGTTGATTTACTCAGATGCTAGACATAGTCTTAAACCTGCAGCAGAGGAGGTTTGTGCAGAGTCAGGGATTGCATCCTTTCAATTGAAATACAACAACCTGATCACTGCAGTTACTACACTGTCCACTGACAGAAACTGTGGGGACCAACAGCACAGTCCATATATGAGAACAGCTTCTTTGCATGAGGTATCATGAGAAGAATTGGTTGGCTATCAGGACTCTGTCCTCCTCTGGCCTAGGATTTTGTCTCAAGACATGACCAAGATTTCAGGGAGGGGTCTCATCCCCATGTAGCCAGTTACAGACCTTTTATGTGTTAAATATGGCTGGGTACACAGACCCTATCATCAGTCCGTATTCCCTATGTCTATCTCGTAGGTTCTTTTTTCTTGACAATCTCTGGTATCCTTCCTACCAGATTAAATAAGTGCTCATATTTGAATAATGCTGGACCCTCTAAGAAGAGCCAGCCTTCCAAAATAGTTTCTTTGCATCCCCACAAAACAAACCTGTATCTTTTCATCATTGAAAAGTGTGATTCTTTCAATATCTAAATTTATTTTTTACACCCTGTGCCAAGAAAGATGGTTTCCTGACCAAAGTGGTCTAGTTATGTGTTTTTATTCCTATAAAAGAAATTTGTTTCTATAGCCTTGGCAGTGAAATTAGAAGAGATCAGCAGATTTTCTTGCTAAATAATTTTTAAGAACTCTAAAAAACTCTCTGCTTCCCTAGGCAATCAAGTATATAGATAGATTTTTACTAAAAATAAATGTACCTTTCACACTGTTTTCTAATATGGAAACATTTTCTATAAAGCCTTTGGCCACTGCATAAGATGTGAATGACTACAGGGCTTTCTTTTTGGAGAGATGAACAGCAAAATCATAAAAATTAAAAGTTTAGATACCAATAAAATAAAATGTCACATATGATTCTATTATTAGCAAAGGATGTAGCTAAATACTGGGAACAATAAGAAATTTGCATATCCACCCATGAACTAGCCAGTGTGCCTCTTCATTTGTACTAGTAATTATTTTAATAAGGGATGGTGGGTTTTTCTTGCTAGTCATGAGTGGGTTGTTATTGAGAATATTATCGACAGGTACAGTGTGGCGAGCCGCTTCTGTCCTGCAGAATGACGAGTCACCACACGCACGATTCTTCTCGGATCACACTTTATTGGAGTACAGCTCAGTTGTGAAATGGTGGAAAGAAGACCCCGAGCCTGAGATTCAGCCTGCTTATATAGGGAAGCCTGGCGCGTGATTGGTGCCTATCACAATGCCTCATTAACATTTGGCTGGTGA
>PVIH01018938.1:0-36944 GCA_004025045.1 Sigmodon hispidus
GAGGAGGAGGAGGAGGAGGAGGAGAAGGGAGAATGTTCAAGAATCTTCTAGAATGCTTAAGGATTTCTAGAATATTCCAGAGCATTCTAGAACACTCTACCTGACACCTCCGCCAACTACCACCTTCCCTGAAGTACTCCCCCACCCCACCATCCCTGGCTTCCTTTACTTGACCACATCTGAGAAGGTTGTGATGGGAGGAAGGGCCTAGAAACAGGGTTTTCTGAGGACAAGGAAATGAGCTGCTCACAGTGATGAATGTTCTTGAAAAGCAATTTATTTTTTCATGGGTAGCTCGCCGAGCTGGGGAACAAAAGTGCTTTGGCTGCCTATCAAATATTAACAGAGCCTAGCTGTGTTTTCGGCATTTCTGTTTCCTCGCACACGCTCGCCTGTGCCTCTCCCTATGCCCAACGAAAATGACATCGAGTTCAAGGACTCCCTGGGGTCCTTTCCTGAGATAAAGTGGCAGCAGCTTTCATGGGGCCGTGGGACCCGCTCCCTCACCCCATCCTCTCTCTTCATTTGCTTCTCTCAGTTGTCTTTCCAGAACATTCTCCTTGGGCTAGTAGGAGGGAGATGAGGGGATCACTGGACATCTGTGGTCAGGGTCCCCACTTGGAACCTTCCTTTAGTGTAACTAAATGGGAACGGTCTCTTCCTGGCATCAGTCGCCAGATTTACACAGAGGACAGCTCTCTGGAGCTCTTGGCTCACCCAGGCTTCTCACCCATGCAAGACTGTCTCCTGCTGAAAGGGGTCCCAGGCCTCAACAAGCAGTGAAGGCCACCCGGGTGATGGTCATAGAGCGGCTGCTGAGACATCTAACAATTCCCTGGAGACTGCTTTGCCAAGTGATGGCTATGCTTGGCTGTCTGGGAGAGTCCCTGAAAGCCCGGGACAGCAGGGCAGCTAGGGCAGAAGAAGGCATTTGGGTCCAGCTGGCCCTTCACAGGATTAGAAAAAAGCATGGTGTCTGGAGCTGGGAGATAGGTCAGTCAGGGGAGTGCTTGCCAAGTGCTGAGTCCATCCCCAACACCAATGTTTAAAAAAAAAAAATGCTAGGCGAGGCTCCCAGTGCTCTGGCCAGACAGTCTAGTCAGTCAGAGACCTGCAGGTCAGTGAGACACCCTAACTCAAAAGGAGGGTGGGGCTGGTAAGACAGCCCGGTGGGTAAAGGTACTTGCCAAGTCTGAGAACTGAATCCAACAAGATGTCCTCTAACCTCCATACAAGAACAATGGCCTGTTCCCTACCCCATCACACAAATATACATACATACATACCTACAATACACGCGCGCGCGCACACACACACACACACACACACACACACACACACACACACTGAACATGGTAATACATCATTGTCATCCTAAAACTGAGGAGGCAGAGGAGGGGTAACCTCGAGGCCTGATGGCAAGCAGCCCAGCCTAGACAGTGAGCTTCAGGTTTAGTGAGAGACACTGTCTCAAAAAACATGATGGATGGCTCCCAAGGAAAAGCACCTGAGACTGTCCTCTAGACCCTACATGGATGGACACATACACTTGATTCACACAGAAAGACAAAGGAGAAGCAAGGGAGGAGAAAAGAAGATGCATGTCTGCAGCATCTGTTGAGAGGCTGAGTATGGACAATTCCAGGAAGCTAGAGGTTCTCAGGCACAGGTCCTGCGTGAAAGACCACACAAAGTCTTGCTCACCTGTGGTCTGACTCTGCCTTTGGACATAGCCTCAACTGCGATCGTCTCAGCTGGAGTGGGAAGGCGGGCTTGTATGGGAGCCACAGTAGATGTCCATTAGGAAGAAAGGCTCAAAGCACCAGACTAAGGGATTTATGTCTACTGTCCGTGGAGAGTAGTGCCATCCTAAGGCCGTCTTTTATGCTTCATAAAAGCCATCTTTAGTGTATGGGGGAGAGGGGGAGGGGGAGAGGGGGAGAGAGAGTTTTGTTTCCCATTGCTATGATAAATACACTGACAACAGCAACATAAAGGGGGGGAAGGATCATTTGACTTATAATTCCAGGTGAATTATGGTGATTATCCATAATCGTGCATGGGCACATCAAGTATTTGAATCAGCTAGTCATGTCACATACTGACAAAACCAGAGAGAAATGAATACATGTTTGCACTCAGATCACGTTTTCACTCTTAAATGGTAAGAGATATCCTGCCTGGGGAATGGTACCACCCACGGTGGACGGGTCTTCCCACCTCAGCCAATGTAATGAGCAGAGTCCCCCACAAACATGTCTGATTTAGACAATCCCTCATTGTGATGCTCTTCCCAGGTGCCTCCACACTGAGTCAAATTGACAAGCTATGGGAACATGTATGTGGAAGGGAAGGTGTATGTGGGGCTGCAGAACACATACAAAGGACAGAAGCAAACTTCGATGTTTTCCTCAGAAGTCATTCACCTTGGTGTTTTTGGAGACTAGGTCTCTCACTGATCTAGAATTCCTACACTAACTGGAAAGCCCCGGGACTCAACCTGCTCTTCTTCTACAGTTCAGGGATTACAAGCCTGTGCCACCATTTTCATAAAAAGATCTTTATACCTGGCATGGTGGCACATACCTGTAATCCCTGCACTTGGAAATCTGAGGTAATAAGACTAGAAGTTTGAGACCAGCCGAGGTTCCACAGTGAGACCCTGTCTCTAACAAACAAAGCAAAACAAAACCTTTAGGCACGCTTCTCTTGACCCAATGGCAATCTGATTCAGGAAAGTGGGCAGATTTCTGGGGACAGAGACTCACATCCAGCTTCTGAGAGTGGATCCAGAGCTGGGACATGACTCCTTCCTCCTTCAAGAACTGAGATAATTAGATCCCATTAATGGTCTGCTTGAGCTCAGCCTCCCATTAGTTATATTCACATTCCCCCCCCCACTCCAGCACAGCTCACCTTGTTAGCTTTTGATCAGTGAATGGCATGAATGTCATACTTCAGACTTCCCAAAGCTAAGTCACAGAAAGCTTGGCATCTTCTATCAGGGTCTTTTGAATGACAAATTCTTGAAGGAGCCGGGACCCAGGTAAGAAGTCTTCCTGCCCAGTCCTAAGAATACCATGGTGTCTGCACAACACTTTTTAAAATCAAGACAATCAAATCTCTGTGTGGATGGAAGAAGTCCATTCAAGGTGTCATGGAGAAAGAGCTACTGCCCTAGTCTCCAAGACTCTCAGCCACTCCATCAGAGGCAAAAGGGACTTCCAAAGAGGAATCCAGGTAGCCACGCTTTAGTAAGAACTCTAGTGCCAACCAACCACAACTGCACAGAGAAAAATACCCAACTGAGCACAGCTAACTCATGTGCTGGCTTGATCCAAGCTGAAGTCACTTAGGAAGAGGACTGTCTACTGAGAAAACGTCTCCATAAGACTGGTCTACAGGCAAGTCTGTGCATTTTCTTGGTTGATTATTGATGCGGTAGGGCCTATTGTAGATGATCACACACACACACACACACACACACACGAAGCAAGTTGAGCAGGCCAGTAAGTAGCTCTTCTCCACAGCCTCTGCATCAGCTCCTGTTTCCTGGTTCCTGCTTTGAGTTCCTGCCCTTACTTCCTTTGATGGGGGACTGTGATATGGAAGTGTAAGTTGAAATAAACCCTTTTCTTCCCAAGTTGGTTTTCAACCTGTTTTATCACTACAACAGAAACCTAAGATGATGCACAGAAGAATATTGAAAAGCTGTTATAAGCCACCGGATTTGCAAGAGGTCTGAAATTTCAGTGTCAATGGCCTATAGTCTTGAGTAGTGTCTTGGGGATTTTTAAAATATTCTTTTATTTATCTTTGAGGATTTCGTCTATGCACACAGTATATTTTAATTCTATTCACCTCTTCTTCTCCCCCTGAATCCTCATTAATCTCACACATACATTCCCTTCCAAATTTTATGTCCTTTAAAAAAAACACAGCTTACTGACTCCAATTAGTGTAACACCTATATGTGCATGGGTGTGGGGCCTTCCACAGAGTGTGGGCAGCCTACCAGAAACCCCACCCCTAAATATAACTGACCCTTCCTCCCCAGCAGTCATCAACTGTCTGTTGCTCCTGGGCTAGTCCTGAGGGCTCTGCTGTGCACATGCCCCATCTGTGCTGACTGGAATGTTGACTGGCTTGTCCTTATGTAGTAACCACAGTCTCTATGAGCTCATGAGTGCAGCTACCCTTTGGTGTCCAGAAGATGATGATTTGCTCCAGTCCTCTCTAGAGACACCTGGCTCTTATCCTTCTGTCCACTTTTCCACAATTGTCCCTGAGCCTTGGCAGGAGTGGGGTGTATGATACAGCTGTCCTTATGGCTGAGTACCCCACAGATAACTGTGCTCCTCATTTTGGCCATTTAGAAGACTCAGTGTAAACTGCCATGTTCTCTGAGAATTGGCTTTTGTCCTATAGGTTATCCTTGGAATTCTGCTGTGGAAAAGGAGACAAAACTCAGTGACTACTTTTTGAGAAGGCTGGAGGCCCATCCAGATTTCATTGTGCCATAGAAAGTTGACCTTGGGAAATGCAGCCAAGAATGATCTTGAAGTCTTCTCCTAGCTCTGGATTGGCAGGGTCAGTCAGGGCCTCTGCTGATGTCACACACAGAATGAAACCCAGGGCTTCTTCCATGCAGGGCAAGTACTCTGCCAGCGAGTCACCTCACCAGAGCCCTACTATGTGTCCCTGAGAAAGGAATGAGGTCCCCAACTTCCAGTCTTCCAGGATTACAGACCAATTCATTAAAATTCTCCTGACCCCAAGGTTTTATGCCCACAGCAACTTGAAGGCTGGACACTCACTCCATAAACCCTGATTTTTCAGTGTATGGAAGAGACCCTAGAGACCCATCACTGACATTCCATATCCTTCATTGGCCAGAGGACACAAGAGTCTCAATCCAGAGAGCCATCCTGAGAGGGGACAATCTCCTTTCATCAGGCAATCACCACTCTCACAAGTGGCAGCCACTGATCTCGCTTGCTGCCCAGCTTAGTTAGATGAAGCAAGCTTCGTGAGGCCCTGCCATCTTGATGAACACTGAGACACGAGGAAGCTCAATGCTCAGCCAAGTCAGTGCGGAGATTTCACCAGCCCAGCTAACCCTGTCTTCCAGGGCCATCCTCAAATGTGTGCATGAAGGTGGTGGCCACAGTCCTAAGGAGAGGGGCACACTTGCTGCTTCCAGAGCCAAGCCACACTATACCTCAGCTCTGCCTGAGTCCCCCCTCCCTCCCTCCCTCCCTCCCTCCCTCCCTCCCTCCATCCCTTCCTCTGTGTGCATGTATGTGTTTCTGTGTGTACATATAGGTTAGTTCATATTTAGAAGTCAAGGTTCGACCTCATGTGTTTTTCTCAGTCCCTCCACACCTTTTTAAAAAGTTTTATTATTTGTGCATGAGTGTTCTGCACGTGTAAGCACCTGTCAAAAGACAGCTTTGGGAGCTGGGTCTCTCCTTCCTGAAACAGAGTCTTTCTAGTTTCCACTATGCTGTGTGCTCCAAACTAGCTCATCTGTCATCTTCAAGATGATTCTCCTGCCTCCACCTCCCTCCCTCTTCTTACCTTGAGAGTGTTTAGACTATAGATGTGTGTGCATTTGTTTAACTCTGTGAAGCTGTGTTATTCTACCTGTCTAAAACACTTGATGGTGTAATAAGGAATTAAATGGCCCATAACCAGGCAGGAGAAAGGATAGGTGGGGCTGGCAGGCAGAGAGATAAATAGGAGGAGAAATCTGGGAGGAAAAATCAAAAAGAAGTAGCCACAGAAGGAAGGCTCCAGGGGCCAGCCACCCAGATACACAGCAAGCTATGGAGTAAGAAACAATCAAAGGTACATAGAAATAGAAAAGAAAAATCCCAAAGGCAAAAAAAAAAAATGGATGGATAATTTAAACTTAAGAAAATCTTGCTAGAAACAAGCCAAGCTAAGACTAGGCATTTATAATTAAGAATAAGCCTCTGTGAGTGATTTATTTGGGAAGTGGTTGCAGGGCACCCAAAAGAGTAAAACACAACTAACAAGAGATGTGTGACATTGCATCTGACTTTTAACTTGGGTTCTGTGAGTCAAACTCAGGTAGGTCATCATATTTGCACTTGCAAGTGCCTGTACCCACAGAGTCTTCTTGGCCATCCTCAACCTTGTGTCCTTTTGTGTGGAAATGGCCAATTCAGTGAGGCAAGCTGGCCAGTGAGTCCCACCTATCTTTCCACATCAGTGATGAGATTAAAAGATACATGGGTTCTGCAAAGGGACACTCATGTCCTCATGCTTGTATAACAAGCACTCTGCTGGCTAAGTCATCTTCACAGGACAGTTTTCTGACACCTGGACTATCTCCTAGGTAAGGCTGGAGACAGAGCTGCCCCATGCACAAAAATGGCCCACAAGCCATAGTTCTCCTCAGAGACAGTGCATACGGCATTGCTCTCAATCTTTCCTTATTCTTATCCCCAAGTCCCCCGACTCTGCTTGGACTCAGCACTGCCTCTTCTGAGGGACACAGCAGATATTGCATAACAAGCAGTTGACTCCTCTCCAAAGCCAAGGTTTGTTCCGATGGCTTTGACTTTCAACCTCCCTGTGTCTCCTTGAAAAGATGAACTGCACTTTTGTACCACAGGACATGCCAGGAATAGCTCCCATGGAGGAATCGTGGGCGGGGTGAGCATCAGAAAATGACCACGCGGTCAGCCCAAGGGCTCCAAGGTACCATTAAGATGATGGGCGCCTTTTTCCACAGAGCCTGCACGAACCATTGGCTTCATTAGTCATCTCTTCCATGGGAGGTCACGAATAGAGAGCAGCTGTCCTGTGCTCCTCTTGCTGGCACAGGGACTCTGGAGACCACACTTGCATCCTTGGGAGGAGAGGATATTGGAGAAAGATCTCAGTGTGCTCTGTCTCAGGTGAGGACTGAGAGCCAAGCACAGCTCTGCCTGAAGGTCAAGGCTTCAGCAAGATGGACACAGGCTGTACTCAGCCACTGCATTATGTCTCAACATCTCCCACCGTGACTACTACACCCAGTCTGTAGTGCACCATGAAGAAAGAGAGACAACATTGCAATAAATCACCACATAAGAGGGTCACTGATGGATCAGGGCTTCAGGGCTGCAGGACAAAGTCTCGGAAGGCTTGCTTCTCCTGATAGTCTAGAGCAGGGGCAGTAGTGGGGTTTATACGACAAAACCCACAAACATTGGTTGCGAAGTTATAGTTAGTTTTCACCAACCAAGATTTAGGGATTAGGGGCTTTCCCTAAGCGTTCCATCATTGTCAATCAACACAAAATGTAAGATTTTCAGTCCAACCAATCAGATCCATTTGTTCCTCCTGTTGTTAGGAACAGCCATGACATTAGAAAACTAAGGGGCATACCAAACTATTTCTATTGTTTAAGGAAGAACTTGGTCAGACATTGGAAGGTCCCCAGCTCCTCTAGATCTTGTGAACATTATCTTTGTTTCACCCTCCAGGTAAAATGGAGTCTGGAGTCAAAATGGCAGTACCTAGGACAAGATGCTTTTGACTGCTGCCTTCAACTACCCCTTCCCCAAAGTCTCCTAACATCAACCACTTCCCACCAAAAAAAAAAATGTCTGAGCTTAGCACACAAACAATTACAACATTCACCAATGATACCACCACACAGCTGACCAAGCACAGCATCATACAGGTCCACCTGTCACCTGCAAGGGAGACTCAGGCCTGTCCCTGTCTGAAGAGCTGGGGTCACTGCTCTTGGTAGAAAGTTGGCATATGTCAGAAGTGAGCATTGTGAGCTTCAAGTCAGCAGAGTCACAGCAGGTCTGGGTCTAAAGCTCTGTTGGTACAGCGCTTACCTAATGTGCATGAGGTGTTAGATTCAATCCCCAGCACCAATGTGACATGCGGTGTCACATCTGTAATCCCAGCACTTGGGCAACAGGAAGTTAAAAGATCAGAAGTTCAAGGTCATCTTTAGCTATGTAGAGAGCCAGAGACTAGCCTGGGCTAGCAACAAAACAAAAGACTCTGGTATTCCTGCCATGAGAACCCCTGCCCATGAGGCAGGAATACTTTGCTCTGACAGAAACAGGAAGCTAGTGAGGAGGACCAAGAAAAATGGGGAAGGCCTGGATACTTCGCTGCTTCCTAGCACGAGTTCTCGGTTGGTCTCCAGGGTAGAGGCTGTGTCCAAGGAGAGGTGAGAGAGGAAACAGATCATAGTGAGTCCTTAGGCAGCATCAGGGCCTCCCTCTGCGGTCTGTGGGGAAAGGGAGGAGGAGGAGGAGGAAGAGGAGGAGAGCCTTACCCTGTCCTAAGATTGTCTCCACAGGTTCTCTGTGATCCTCGGAGAAAGCACATAAAACAGACATTGCCCACCTCTGCTTTCCTGATGGGGAACTAGAACCCCCCAGGGCATGGGGCCCAAGAGACTCATAGTTACCCCCTCTATTGTCACACTTCCCCTATCTGGAAGAGCCAGTCTTGATCTCAGATGGGCCCCACTCTGCCTTAATGTCAGCTGGGTGTCATCTCCGGGGGACATTGGGCAAACAGTACAGCTTACCCACATTGTCTGAGAATCACTATATGGAGCCAAAGGGGTCATATTTGTGTGATGATTTTCATGTCATAAAAGGCTGACAATTAGATATTTGGGCTCAGCAGGTAAAGGTGATTGCCTGCATGCCTCCACACCCACGGAATTGTGCTTAATCCTCCATATATGCACTATGGCATGCATGCACACACATCCATATAAATAAAATATGATCTCAAAGACAATAATTAGAGCTGGGGAGATGATTCTTGGACACATGCTAGCTGTGTAAGCATGAGAACCGGAATTTTTATCCCCAGAATCCATGTAAAGACATACACACTAGTGCGTATCTGTAATCCCAGCACTCCCACAGGAGGATTCCCCCTAAACTGGTGCACTCATCAGTCAACACAATGGCCAATAAGGGGCCCCGCCCCATGTGAGGAATAACACAAAAGCATTATTGTGTGTACTTACTCACACAAACAGGTGCCCATACATACACACACACACACACACACACACACACACACACACACACACACACCATACACACAAAGAGAAAATAGAAACGACACTTTCTGGTCTTCTCATTGCCCAGAGATGGGCTTGGCTGTTGAGCTTCCACTGTGCCTTTCACATCCCCTTTGGAATGCTCAGCCTTCTCCCCTGAAATATTTTAATTATCCTTGTTTACCATATCGACCAGCTTTTTAAGGTCTATCTGTGTAAACACCACAAAGATAAATTTCAGCCAAATTCCCACTTGATTTACTTGGACCGGGAAATGCTGAGGGACCTGCGTGAATGGGCTTCAGCCATCCCTGGAGTGATTAAAGGAAGGATTCATTACCCCTGACCTTTCTGAAGGAACAGAAGGAAAGCCCAGTCCCTGGAAAGGAACAGAACAAGGTTTTCATGTGCTGCCTTTATGAGCTGCAGCTAGAGATGAATGTGGATGCATCATTCTCCCAGCAAAGAGGAAGACAGAGCTGAGTGGCCCGAGCTGGGTAGCCTGTTCACACTCCAGCAGCAGGCAGGGAGGAAGAGAAAAAATAGGCACAAATTCCCTAAAGCCTCAGAGATTCCTGCTAGTTAGCACTGCTCCTCCTGAGTGAGACCAGGCATGCACACACAAATAGACACACAGACAAAGATACAGACATGCGGACATATAGACACACAGACAGACACAGAGACACACACACGGAGACACAGAGACATGCAAACACACAGACACACACAGAGATATACATACACAGCCATCCAGACACACAGGCATACACGAAGATACACACAGAGAGACACAGAGACAGACAGACAGACACACACACACAGAGACTCACAGCCCTGAAAACACTGCTGTTCCTTTCATCAGTCCTCGTGACTCCTATACCAGGGTGACTCCTGACTATCTGGGGTCAGGTGTGTCAAATCTTTGGATATGATGACAAGATGTTGTCATCTACACTAGTGGCTTCCAACCTTCCTACCTCCGTGACCCTTTAATACAGTGCCTCATGTTGTGGTGACCCCAGCCACAAACTTACTCTCATTGCTACTTCATGGCTATAAGTTCGCGACTGTTATGAATTGTAATGTAAATGTCTGATATCCCTGATATTTGATATGTGACCTCTGTGAAAGGGTCATTCAACCCTCAAAGGGGTTGGGACCCACAGGTTAAAAATCACTGGTTTACGAAGATCATGCTACAGAACCACACAACCTAATTACAAAAAGAAGAAAAAAGGAGGAGGAGGAAGAAGAAGAAAGAAAAATAGGAAGGAAGGGAGAGAGAGAGAGAGAGAGAGAGAGAGAGAGAGAGAGAGAGAGAGAGAAGAAATTTCTCCCAAATGAACAAAATCCCAAGATCTGGAAAGACAATTATGTATAGAGATTGCTTGCTCTGTGAGCACAGGTATCAGAATATTTGCAGCAAGTTTACAATTTTATGTTGGGCCACATTCACAATGATCTTTGGACACAACTGATGAGGTACTTCTTACCCCAGAAAGTGGCCACTATGACATCTGGAGAGTGAGGTCACTTTCAAAGCCAGGCTTTAGAGCACCTGAGCCCTCCCACCTAGTCTATTGTCTATCTGATCATTTCCTGTCATGCTGGCCCCTGGCCTGCTTCTCATCCCTTTCAATCTACCATGACTGGTCACATGTTTCTTACATGAGGAACACTTGGTGCTTTAGGATGAGGAATGGCGGCATGCCCTCTCTGAATCCCCTGCTCAGTGACTTGCTGAAACTCTTAATTTTGTGTCTCCTTTTTCTTTCCTGTTCCTGGGTTTTCTTGTTCTCTGTTGTTATCATATTAACTTCTCTTTCTGTTCCCATACTTCATTGGTTTGAGAGTTAGGCATTCTATTTCTATTTATTCAGTGATATATTTTAACAAACCAGCATTTCTATCCCACAGCCAAGGGATACATGGGGCTTAAAAATTATTCAACTCTGCCAAGCATGATGCATGCCTGAGGCAAGAGAATCATGTTAACAGGAGGGTCACAGGTTCAAGTCCAGCCTGGGTTATATAGTGGGCTCCTGTATCAAAAAAAATCGATTTTTCCAGTTTCAATCAATAATTTAACATTTTTCATGCCATTGCCATCAGACTATCTGACTAACTCCTTCCATGAATTAATATTTTCTTAGACAATAAATTCTATGTCTAGGACGGAAATAAAAGCTAACCAATCTCTCTAGCTGGAGTAGACCTCTGTCTAGCTACATCAAGAAGCCATGCCTGAATTCTTCTCTCCCAGAGGCAGGGGCAGGAGTAAGTAGCTATTGAAAGACTCACAGCCAGGAAGCAAAGTGCAGACTGCTAAGATTGGTGCTGACTGTCACCTTGACAGCCTCAGGGGTCACCTGGGACACAGGCATCTTGCAAGCTTTTAAAGCAGTTCCTAGACTGTGCTAACTGGGGGCAAAGACCCAGTCTAACGTGAGCAGCAGCATCCCACGGGCTGGGGTCCCACCTGAATACCCAGGAGAAGTGAGCTGAGGGCCAGCGTTCATCCCTCTCTGCTTCCTGACTGTGGATGCCGCTTCATCAGCCTCCCACCCTCCTGCAGTCCAGCCTTCCGGCCATGACTGCTCCCTCCAACTGTGAGCCAAGCACTTCCTGCCGTAAGCTGCTCTGTCAAGTGTTTGTCATAGCCACAGACAAATAACTAGTACACGTGCTGCTAAATGAAACACATTACAGTACCTTCAAAGAGGAGTCCTCCCTAGTCCTGAAGAGGCCTCGTGTGCCTGCCACTCAGAGCTCATCACGCTTCAGAGACATCAGGGTCTCATGGACATCTCTTTCTGTAGCTGTACTTCCAGGGCATCTCTCAACTGATGGACCTAAGTTTGAGCCCTAGAGCCCATGAAAAAAGCCAAGTGTGATGCCTCGTGCTTGTAATCTCAGGGTTAGAGGCAGATCCCTGGGGCTCGCAGGCCAGACAGACAGACCTGCCCCGTGAGCTCCATGCCAGTGAAAGACTCAAAACAAAAAGGTGGATGTCATGTGAGGGGCAGCCACAGAGAAGTCCCTCTAACTCCATGCTCACATGTACACAAGCAGTGAAGAAAATAAACAACAACAACAAAAACAGATTTATGGGCTGCCAAGACAGATCAGTAGGTAAATTCACATGCCATCAAGTCTGAGGACCCGAGTTTGAGCCCTAGAACCCACCTGATGGAAGAAAAGAACTGACTCCCGAAAATTGTCCTTTGACCTCCACAGGCACATTGTGGCACACACATGCGTGCACACACACATACACACACATGAACACATACACACATGCACACACATGCACACATACACACATGTGCACACATACACACACATACATATACATGCTCACATACATACATGCACACATACACACACATACACACACATACACACATATACACATATGCACACATACATGCACACATACCGCAAAACAATTAAATTAAACTGTAATGAAACTTTTTTTTAGATAGGGTCTTACTATGTAGCCCGAGCTGGTGTGGAACTCAGAGATCCACCTGTCTGTCTCTTGAGCGCTGGGGTTAAAGGCATGTGCCCTCATACCTAGCTTATAAAAACTTTTTTAAAGTATTTATTTTTAATTTTTTTTAAAATTTGGCCTTTTTCTTCTTCTAGAGTCACAAGTTTGAAAATGTGTAATCTATCCAGGGATTTGGTAGCTTTGGGCCATTGTTAATACTCAGACCACTGCTTTGCGCATGCCCAATGCAGAATATGCTGGACTCTATATCACACTGATCAAATGTGTCCAAATACCAGTGCTCAGGCAGGCCCTTCCTCTCCAGAAACAAGCCTCATTAAGTCCACCTCAGCATACTGACCATCCCCGGGCTCCTCTACGGCCAACTGTTCACTGTGTGCTCACACAATTTCTGACTGCAACTCGGTCACTCGGGAGCTGTGTGTGAGACCTTCAGAAAGTAGTCTAGGCAGTTTCTGTTACTAGATTTAACCAAGGAAAATTTATAAAACTTTAAAAAATTACAGTTGCATTTGTGTACATGTGTGTGTGAGTGAGTATATCTGAGAAAGAACTATGATGATACACATGTGGGGGACAGAAACAGAATCTTGAAACATAACTTTCAAGATTCATTTTTTTTCTTCCACTATGTGAGTCCCCAGGATGAAACTCGGGTCATTGGCTTGCTGGTAGGTACCATCTCACTGGCCTAAGGGGGATCTGTGGAGAATAGGATTCATGGCTGGGGGTGTGGGATGTGGGTGGGGGGAAGGGTGGGGATGACTTTGCTGGTAAAGCACTTACCTTGAAATCATGAGGTCCTGGGTTAGACCCCCCTAAGACCCACATAAAAGTCTGGGTGTAAAGCAGGTGTGGTGGTGTATGCCTTTAATCTCAGCTCTTGGGAGGGAGAGACAGGCAAATCTCTGTAAGTCTACATGGTGAGTTCAAAGACAGCCAAGGCTATGTAGAGTGACTCTGTCTCAAGAATTAATTAATCAGTTAGTTAATTAAAGAACAAATCTGGGTGTAGTGGCACAGACTTTTAATCTCAACATGTAAAATGTGGGAAAGGTACCAAGTTTCGCTCCTCAGAGACATCCATCTTGAGACAGGGTCTCTCACTGGCCTAGAATTCATCAAGTAGACTGGTTGGCTTGCCAGTGAGCCCCAGGAATACCTCGTCTCTGCTCCAAGGGCTAAGGTTATAAGGTTGCAAAGCCACATTTTCACTTGTGTAGGTGCAGAGCCCGGGTCCCCATGCTTTCATGGCTGGCATTTTACCAACAGAGCCATCTTAGCAGCCCAAACTGAACCTCTTTGCTTCTGCTGTTAAATGTACTTACAATAGCATAGCCTTGGCACCCAGGCCCGCCTCAATATCACCAGGGTATGACCTGAGGATTACATGTCCGTTTATGTAAATGAGGAGCTTGCTCAGCCATGACAATGAGCTGCTCCAATGCTCTGGGCCTCAGTTTCTCTGCAAGATCAAGATGTTGGTGCTCATTCCCAGAGTTGCTGAGGGGTTTGGGGTACAGAGGGGAGTAAAGAGCCCCACCCTCCAAATGACACTGTCTCTCCCTTCTGATTTCTATCCCTTATTCAAGGCCTTCACATGCCTGGCTGCCAGCCTCCTGAGGACATCTGGTAGCCAACAGTATTTGGCCTTTGGTCCTTCACAGCCCTGTTCCTTGAATTTCATACTTGGCCTTTGACCTCTGGTTCTCACCACAGACCTTCCTCATCCTGAGATAGATGTCAGTATGCTCCCACTGGTGATGGGAGAAGGAATCAGGAACAGAGGGGCGGAGACACCCAGGAGGTGATGGAGGTCACAATGAAGCGATCCCTGGCAGCTGCTCTTTTTCATCTTGAGGGAACAACTGTAGATTTCCATGTTGTCACCAAATAAACATAAGCGAGGCTTAAGTTTCACAATCCACACAGCTTGTCTCATATGTCTTTGACAGTTCTTTCGTGTACCTGACAGTGGCAAGATTTTCCCCCAGGAAGTTAAGGGACATGTGCCACACCCCAGGGCTGTCCTCACCCTGGTGACATTATCCTGACACTCCCAGGCTGGTGACACTGTGCTATTACCTTTCATGTGTCACCTTTCAGCAGATGTAGCGCTGTGTGTGTGTGTGTGTGTGTGTGTGTGTGTGTACTTCCAGGTGGTTGAACCATGTTTCTGGCTGTGTCTCCTTCCAATCCCTAGAGGATGGGGGCCCTTGGACCCTCTAACTCATGGATTCTGCTGTCCACAATTAATTTCCCACTTTGTCTGTTTTGGGCACTTTTCCCAGTTTTCGTTGAATGTCTTTCTTCACACACACACACACACACACACACACACACACACACACACACACTCTGATTCTCTGCCAGAGCCCTTTTGCTGGAGTCAACAGGAACATTAGGACCAGCTGGGTAGTGCTGTCCAGCACTTCCCAGTCCCCAGTCTGCCCAAGCTCCTCACCTGTGCATCAGCTCTGGGTCCATTTCTTTCTAATGTTCATTTCTTCCTGTCCCTCCTGCTTCTGGGCACGGCTCTCTTTCTTCAGGCTGTGACCAGCCACTTGACAGAGGCTTACAGGAGCAGGGAGCCCTATTCTGGGGTCTGGGCTCATGTCCTACCTGCATGTCCCCTGACCCTGTACCTCTCCTTTCTGGTTTGCAAAGTGAGATTGGCAGGCCCAGCAGCAGCAGGCTGAGGAGATGGTCCAGTGGGTGAGTGTGTTTGTTAAGCAAACGCAGCGTGGGTTCCAAAATCCCTGAACCCACTTAAAAAGCTAGGCTTGTTCGTGTGTGCCTTACTCAAGAACTCTGGAGGCTCAGGGGTCTACTGGCCACCGACCTGGCTCCAAATCAATAAGAGACCCTATCATAAGGAATAAGACAGTGTGATAGGGCAGGCCACCTAGGGTCCTTCTCTGGTTCCAGCACATACAAAGACACATGCACCCACACACGTATACATATGTTACACACACACACACACACACACACACATATGCAGACAGACACACCCATCAGCTTTGGGACAGAAAACACAGCTTTAACTCTAGCAGAGCTTTAGACCCAAGTAGTAAACTGGGAGACTCAGTTTCCCTATGTGTGGAATGAGGACCACAATACCCACCCCGTGGAGTGAGAAAGTCTATGCCAGGCGATAGTGCAGAGTATCTTCTCATTGGGTGACAAGGAAATGATGCTGCTGCCTGTTGCACATTCCCAGCATTCCCAGCACGGGGGACACCATCAGGGCCTTCAGTCCTCACCGAAAAGCCTCACCAAAAGCTAAGCTTCCAGATAAAGAAAGGGCTGATCGGAGAGGGCAAACGACTGCCCCAAGGTCACCAGCTGCCAAGTGAAGAGCTGCTATGATTCCAGAAGGCTGCCCCCCATCCTCTCTCCAGAGGGAGCTCTGGTCCCCAACACTGTCAGTCCTCCAGCTCAAACAGGGAGTTTGTCCAGATGGCCATCTGCTTGCCAGCCCCACCTCCACCCGTGTGACCCTTCTAGAGCCAAGGGCCACCACACACGGGGCCAGAGAAGGTCTCCCAGGCAAAGCTGGGCCAAGAGCCAAACAGTGGCTCTGTGTCCTCCTCCCACAACAGCGGCCCTGGGCTGGCCACTGCCCTGGGAGCCAGAAGGAGAGGCGGTGCTGTCCCTGGCTGATCCCCAGCGCACAGGTGCTCTCTCCAGCCCAGGGAAGGGGGGCTGGGGCCAGGCAGCAAGGCCGCAGGCGAGGAGCTGTGAAGAGTTCTCTGTTGTTTCCTCCTCAGGCTCCGGGAACAATTCCCCTTTGAGCTTCTTGGCTGAGCTAGCTGAGAGAGTCTTTCTCCAAGGCTGCTTGCTCTTGACAGATTGATTTATCTGTTTCGGTAACTGGGCCTTCCTGAGAAAGTGAGGCTCCGCGCCAGGAGGCCTGGGGACCAACCTGGGGAGGTGGAACGCCTGCTCCCCAGGCTCAACGGTTCATCTCCCTGCCTTTCTGGGGCCAAGGAGGTGAGGAGCATCACCAGCCAGATGCAGCCTGTCATTTGCACGCAAGTGGCTTCTCCTCAGCTCTCTGTCCCCTGCTTGCATGGGGGACTCCTTGGTCCCCTTTTACACCTGGGAGTCACCCATTACTGCTACCCAGGGCCACGGGAAACAGGCAGAGGACCGGGCTGGATCCCAGAGCTCTGTCTTCTTCATACCTGTCCTCATCTACCTCAAAAAAAAGAAAGACTTTAAACTTGATGCTCAGGTGGAGGCTGACCAGGGCGGCCTCCACAGCTGGAGCCTGGCTGCCCGCCCTCCCCAGCCCGCCCTCATGCTCCGGCCCAGACTTGCCTATGCTTTAGTGCAAACCATACCCATTTTCTTGTTTTCTACTACACTGCCCACACCTCAGGCAAGGACCTGAGCCTGGCACGGCCTGGCACTGGTGGAGGGGAAGGGAAGAAAGGAGAGAGAAGAGAAGAGGTAGAAGGGAAGGGAAGGAGGGCCAGAGAAGATGGCTAACACCTTGTAGGTAACATCCCAGGAACCCCAGGCCCACCATGAGTCTGTAAAACTGGCTGCCTATACCTTAACCATCCCATTTCAAAGAGAAGAAAAGAGCCCTGATGCCACACAGTCTCTGCCCTGAGCCTGGACACAAGGCTGCCACACCTTCCCCAGCCTGGTCCCTGCCTGCCTTGGTCTATGGCTCTGAAGCCTAGCCAGCCTTGAATCACTTTAGCTCGGATATTTGTCAGCTTCTCATCCATGGGGCACTGAGGATTGTCCTCATCTTAAATCCCAACTGGAAATACACGGAGTGATCGCAGCAGAGCCCTGGGCCTGCTCTGGTCACCTCTGCAGGAATCCACAGGTCCTCTCTGGAAGGGTGCTCATGCCCACCCTGCCCTCTGACTCCATGACCAGCCGTCAGGGTCCACAGCCACAGGCCACAGCAGTGAGGCTCCCCAGAACCTAGCTTGCTTACGTCAACCTTCTGTGTGTATCTGTCATGTATGTATGTGTGTCTGTCCTGTGTGTGTGGTATGTGCATGTGTGTATGTATGTATCTGTTGTGTGTATCTGTCACGTATGTGTGTCTGCCTTGTGTGTGTGGTGTATGCATGTGTGTGTGTCTGTCCTATATGTGTGTCATGTGTGTATCTGTTGTGTGTATCTGTCATGTGTGTGTCTGTCCTCTACATGTATCATGTATGTGTGTGTACACATGTGTATCTGATGTGTGTGTGTCTGTGGTGTGTACTTGTGTGTCCTATGTGTGTATATCTGTCCTGTGTGTGTGTCCATGTGCACCTGCCCATGCATGGGCACAGAGAGGGTGGTGAGGAGACTGGAGGACATCTGTGCCCGCCTCTGTGGTTCTCCATCTTCTTCCCTAGAGACCCTGAACTGTGCCTGCCTCTCACTGAACTGAACTTTTTTTTTTTTTAAACTTTATTTATTTATTTATTTGCCTTGGTGTTTGCCTGGAACTGGAACTACAGACAGTTGTTAGCTACCATGTGGGTGCTGGGAATCGAACCCGGGTCCTCTGGAAGAGCAGACGGTGCTCTTAACCACTCAGCCATCTCTCCAGCCCCTGAACTGAACTTTTTTAAACACACACCAAGTATAAACAGCTCTGAAACCCCCATCACCCAGATGAAAAGCATTGCCTTTGAGCATCATCAGCCTCCGCAGACCAGGTGCTCAGAAGGAGTGTGGTCTGGGCCCTGTCACAGGTAGATCTCACAGGAACTGACTCTTGAGGTAGCAAGAGGTGGGCATGAAGACCAGCCCAGACCCAGCACCCATAGAGGGTGAGAGAAACAGCAGGCCTTGCTGAGCAACCATAAACTCCTCACACAGGTTTCCACACAGGAAGCGGCTGAGCCAGGGGCTAGCATTGCCTCCCTGGACAGCCCAAGCTAACACTGCAGAGAGGGGCCCAATCCTACCAGCACTTGTTTGGTGAGGACTGTCCCAGGTTGAGGATGGCGGATGGCAGAGAATCATGAGGTGGGGCCCATAAACAGGGGATCACGGGACGGTGTATTTAATATCATGTGTGAACAATAATAACAAAAGTACCAGCATTTAGGGGAGATGGCTCAGTTGATAAAATGCATGTTGTACCAGCATGAGGCCTGGAGTTTGGGTAATAACATCTGTAAAACATCAATGGCTTGCTAGGAAAAGGCACTTCTGTCATGCCTGACAACCTGAGTCTGATCCTCAAACACACATGGCAGAGGAGAGTACTGATTCTGCAAGCTGACCTCTGACCTCAGTGTACATGTCATGGCAAGCACATGTCCTCGTACATTCAAACACACACCTCACAAACACATACACAAAAGGCAGATCTAGTAAGTAGCCCACTTAGAATTCTGGGTTTTGAGAAACGGTAACCAGAAGGCCAGCAGGCTAGCTGAACCTCAGATCTGTAAGCTTTGGGTCCAGCAAGACACCCCATCTCATAAACACAGTGAGGGTTACCGAGGAAGACACACAATGCCAAGGTCTAGCTCCCACATGCACCCATGTACGCACACACAAGTACATGTGCATTTATGCAGACATACACACACGTGCACACGACACATACATACACACAGAAACTTCTAATTTTTCAAAGATGTATTGATTTAGTTTATGTGCATGTCTGTGTTCCTATAGAGTTTATGTGCATCAAGTGTGTACGGGGCCTGTGGAGTCAGAAGTGGGAGTCAGATGCTCTGGTTCCAGAGTTACAGGCAGTTGTGAGCTGCCTGATGAGGTGCTAGGAACTGAGCGCTGGTCTTCTACAAAAGTGAAGTGCACTAACTGTGAGTCACCTTCCCAGCTCATGTTACAGAGTGTGTGTCCACTGAGAAAGGAAGAAGCTCTTTGGCCTTTTCTACAGCAAAGCACCCCTTACCTAGCCAGGCCTGTATGCTCCAGGCTGTAGTCCCAGTGACTTGGAGATTGCGGTAAGAGAATCGCAAATCCAAGGCTCATCCAGGATGCAGACCAAGTTAAAGCCAGTCTGAGCAATTTAGGAAGGCTTCATCTCATTAAAAAGTAGGAGCGTGGATGTGAACTGATAGTATGCCAGTCCATGTACAGCCTTGGGCTTTGTCCTCAGTACCACATGAACCAGGAATGGCTGTACATGCCTGTAATCCCTGCACTCTGGAGGTGGAAGAAGAAGAACCAAGCACTCTACACCATCCTCAGCTACATAGCAAGTTCAAGGCCAGGCTGGGCTGCTTGTCTCAAAAACACAATGCAAAAGTGGTAGGGAGAGCGGTTCTGGAGCCACAGCTCAGGGGTAGAGGACCTGCCTAACATGAACAAGGCACTAACTTCAATCCCAGTCGTGGAAAGGAAAATAAACCGGCAGCCCACAAAGGCCATCTTCAAAGTAAAAATCAATTCTATTTGTGGTTTTTAAGCTACAAGGTGACCCATCCATTGCCATTAAAAGCAAGATGTTTCTGTTTACAAATCACATTATCAGTTTCTCAGTGTTCCTCAGGCCTGAGAGAAAGTGAGGAGAGAGAGAAAGAACTGGGAAGAATCTGGACTTAGGTCTCTCTTTTTTTTCCATCCTGCAAAGCTCCCCAAGTCGGCATGGAATGTTCTATGTGACATCTTTCATTATCTTGACAGCATCTAAGCAGTTCCCAGGGATGTCACTCACCGAGGCAGGGAGGGGCCAGAGGCAGCCCACTGAGATGGGCAACGCTGGTCCCTGATAAAACAGACCCAGAGCAAGGACTTGGAGGCTGAAGCCAATTTGTGGGGATAACATCTCCCCCTAGTGGCCACATCAGATATTGCACCTTCACATTGCAGAACCGGTGTGTTTTCTCAAGAGCTAAAAGGTTAAAACGGTGGGAAGAATTAAGACCAAAACAACTGATGAGTTCCAGGTACTGCAAGAGATCCAAACTCAAAAGATAAGGGGAATAGCAATAGAGGAAGATAGCCAATGCTGACCTCTGACCTCCTCACACACAGGCACACTTGCATATACAGTACACATACCATCATCATCACCCCACACTGAAAATTTGAAACCATAAAATAAACTTTGCAAGTTCCCATGATCATCTCAAACACTACAGAGAGTCCCCTTAAGAAGCATACATTTTAGGAAGAGGCCAGAACCTAGGTGCAGAGAGCCCTCTTAGCCCTAGACAGCATTGGGAGCACACAGAGCATGCCCCACTGGGCACACAATGCACCTGTCACACACACAGGCCAGTTTTGCTTCCTAGGGACCTCCACAAACTTTTAATATAGCCCCATTGCTCAAGTTGTGAGTGTGTGTGGTTTATATGTGTGCTTAGATGTGCAACTAAGCATGTGTGTGTGCGTGTGTGTGCATGCGTGTGTATGTGCATGTGTGCATGTATGTGTGTGAGTGTGCATGCGTGCATGTGTGTGTGATATGTATGCTTGCTCAGGTGCACAGGTGCATGCATCTGTGAAGGTCTGACATGGATTTCTGGTGTCCTTCTCTCCCACTTGTCACCTATTTGTGACAGGGTTTTCTCTGAACTTCCAGTTCCTTATCTCAGCTCTGCTGCATGGCCAGTGAGCCCCTGAAATCCTCCTGGTTTGGCCCCCAGTCCCCCAGCATTGGGGTAACATGTACTTCCTTACTGGGCAATTTACATAAGAGCTGAGGATCTGAACTCTGGCCCCCATGTTTGTATAGCAGACACTCTACCCACTGAACCATCTCCCCAGCTCTCAGAGCTCAGATTTTAGTTTCTAAGTTAACTGTTCTATTAGAGAAATAGCCCACCCTAGGCTCTGGCCAAAGAAAAGCCTATGATGAGCCTGAGCTGTGTGTGGGGTCAGCAGGGGTAGCATTCCAGAAATGGTAAGGACTGCTTGACAAGAATATAACTGACGGGAAGGATGTCACCACAGATGCTCCAATGGCCTAACAGGAACAACTTAAACAGGAAATAAGTGGTGAATGCAATGCCTCAGGGGAGGGACTGTAGAATAAAATGAGGATCTGTAGGAGCTGGTAGGATTGCTCAGTGGTTAAAGCGCTTGACACAAACCTCATGTGGTGGGAAGAGAAAACAAAAATCCTGCAAATTACCCTTCGACCTCCACATGTGGGCTGCAGCATACGTGTGCCTCCTTCACTCGCTAAACAAAAACTTGAAATACTCACCGAGCATCAGTGGGCATGAGAGCCGGCTGTTCCCACAGAGGGCCTGGGGTCAGTTTACAGTACCTACGTGGCTCCAGTTCAGAAGAATTTATGTCTCCTCCTCTGTTCTCTGAGGCCGTACAGATGTGACACTCATACCTACATGCCAGCAAACACTCTCACCTATGAAATAAAAGTAAGTCTTAAAAATACAGCAAAGCTTCATTTTTGGTGGTGGATAGGTACATAAAAACATATCAGACAGTGAACGTATGAGGTCCGTATGAGGCACCACAGCTCCGGTTCAGAATACTATTTGGACTATATAGAAGTGTGCTGAGTTGTATAGTCTTTGATCTGGTTAATTTCTGCGTGTCAGTGGACATCAGTGAACATCATCAGTGTATATCAGTGAACATCCTCAGTGGACATCAGTGACATAATCAGTGTATATCAGTGAACATCATCAGTGGACATCAGTGGGCATTGTCAGTAGACATCAGTGACATCATCAGTGGAATCAGTGACATCATCAGTGTATATCAGTGAACATCATCAGTGGACATCAGTGACATCATCAGTGTATATCAGTGAACATCATCAGTGGACATCAGTGAACATCATCAGTGTATATCAGTGACATCATCAGTGTATATCAGTGACATCATCATCAGTGTATATCAGTGAACATCATCAGTGGACATCAGTGGGCATTGTCAGTGGACATCAGAGAACATAATCAGTGGACATCAGTTACGTCATCAGTGTATATCAGTGACATCAGTGGACATCAGTGATATTATCAATGGACATTAGTGAACATCATCAGTGGACATCAGTGACGTCATCAGTGAACATCAGTGAACATCATCAGTGTACATCAGTGATGCCATCAGTGGACATCAGTGACATCATCAGTGTATATCAGTGAACATCATCAGTGAACATCAGTGGGCATTGTCAGTGAACATCAGTGACATCATCAGTGGACATCAGTGACATCATCAGTGTATATCAGTGAACATCATCAGTGGACATCAGTGGGCATTGTCAGTGGACATCAGTGAACACCAGGGGTCATCATCAGGGAACATTAGTAGACATGAAAAACTGAAGTATGGGGCTAGAGAGATGGCTCAGCAGTTAAGAGCACCATCTGCTCTTCCAGAGGACCCGGGTTCGATTCCCAGCACCCACATGGCAGCTAACAACTGTCTGTAGTTCCAGTTCCAGGCAAAACACCAAGGCAAATAAATAAATAAAGTTTAAAAAAAAAGAAAAGAAAAACTGAAGTATGAAAAGAAATTTGCGGTCTCAAATCTTCTCAGCACAGATACTAACTACAAAGGGGAAAAACTAGTTAGCTTTATAATGAAGAAATCAGGTGCCCTGTGTCCCCAAAATGACACAAAAAATCCCTTTCATGGGCTCTGCCCAAAGTTCTTGAGCTAATTTAAATTTTCAAAGATTTATTTATTTTTATTTTGTGTTTAGTGTTTTGCCTGCATGCAAGTAGGTATATTTTCCACATATATGCCTGGTACCCAAGGAGGTCAGAAGAGGACTTCTAATCTCTTAGAACTCAAGTTACAGATACTTGTGAGACACTGGGTCCTTTCTGAGAACATGTGCTCTTAACTTCTGAGCCATCTCTCCAGCCATGGTTAAACCAAATTTAATCAAGAGGACACATCATGCAAAATTTAATAGAGTGTATTTTGTAAAATAACTAGCCAGCACATTTCAATAATAATAATAATAATACTCAGCATGATGATACATGCCTCTAATCCCAGAACTCTGATGGCAGTGGCAGGCAGATTTTCATGAGTTCAAAGCCAGCCTGGTCTATTTAACAAGTTCCAGGCCAGTTAGGACTACATAAGACCCTGTCTTAAAAAATAGTGGTGATGATGATAATAACCTAGCATTGAGGAAGCTCTAGGCTTCACTCCAAGCACAGTATAAACTGGGCATGGTGGTGCAAGGCTACAATCTCAGCACTCACAAAGCACAGACAGGGGAATCAGGAGTTCGAGGCCATCCATGACTACAGTGCTGTATAGTGAGGCCAGCATAAATTTCACGTGCTCCTGTTACAAAAAAAAATGATTAAAACTGAAAATGATAATAACAACAACAACAATACAGTTTTAAAATATAAAGGAAGACCAAGGTGATCTTCCAGCAGAGCAAACTGGAGTGTGACCTGAGGATTAGAGGCAAAGGTATCAATGTTAATTTCCTGGTTTTGATGGTTGCACTGAGGTTATGTAAGATGTTAACATTCAAAGATTCAAAGAATCTGGGCAAAGAGCATAATGGGAATTCTTTGTACTATTTTTGTAACTTTCCTGTAGGTCTGAAGTGATTTCAAAATGAACACTGGGAAGAAAAAAAAAAAAAAGATTTGGAGACTTCAGAGAGCCCTCGTTCAGCCACTCAGAGAAAAGTTTGTTTGGATCCAGCTCAAACTGGACAATACATTCCCCTTCTCAACATTCAGCAAACCTAAGATGCCTGCTGCAAAAGCATGCTCTTTTAGACCGATGGATTTGCAAGTGTGCTGCTGGCTGGAAATGCTTCAGTGTGAGGGGGCCTGGGGCACAGGCGGAGATGCCTGGCCAGGGTCCCTGGCAGATGCTACTGAGGGGCAGGCAAGGGACAAGGGCACTGTGGCACTTTTGACTCTGCTTGGTGGAGGTTCAAAACTGTACAGAGTAGAACAGTTTAGAAAACGATGCCCAGGAGGCTGGGGACAGCCAAGTTGGTGAAATGACTCACTCTGCAAGCCCAAGGATGGGTTCCACCCCATCCCAACCAAAAGCCAGGCTTGTGGCTCTTGCTTGGGACAGTGGAAATGGATGGATAGTCGGAGCTTACTGGCCAGCCACCAGAAAGACACTAGCCACACACATACACATTCTCTGTCTCTCTCTGTCTCTGTCTCTGTCTCTCTCTCTCTCTCTCTCTCTCTCTCTCTCTCTCTCTCTCTCTCTCTCTCTCTCACACACACACACACACACACACACACACACACATTCAGATACACACACAGATCCTGGGACTGGTCTCATCAGCCTGAACAGGAAGGGAGGATCAGGTGCAGACAACTGGTACCGCCCCCTGACAAGCCCCTCCCACCCTCTTCGCTGCCCTTTGGTCCATCTGTGGTCCTCAGACCATGTCTGGGCTGTCTGATGGCTTCCCGTGACTCCTCTCCCAACTGGCCCTCCCAAATGCGCATACTCAACTCTATCTACCCTGCTCCTCAGGACAGGGGACCTCAGACTTGGGACTGCTTTTCCTAAGTGGTCCTCCAGACGCGCACCCTTCCTCAAGCCGGGATGGGTGCAGCAGGGTGCAGCAGGAATCCTGCTGTCCCTTTGGTCTCCAGCTCTGTGCTCTGTGCACCACGGGGCCTTCTGGCTAGGGTAAAAGCTAACTCACCCTAAGTTCCTAAGACACCACAGTCATGGCCATCCTTGGGCAGCCACCGCTCTAGTTTCTCATGCCCTTTGTATTCTAGAAGTGTGTTGTTGAGGGCACACGCACGCTCCTGTTTGGATCAAGGAAGAAAAGAGGTGGGAGAAGATAGCAATGCTTCCGCCCTCCACCGGGACTCAGCCTGTCCCCATGGAGAGCTCCTGCTACCGTGATAGCTCAGGTGGTGTCACAGCAGCCAGGGAGCATGAGGCTCGCAGGGCCTCTGAGGATCTTAGAACTAAAACCTTGGTCAGGGATGCCCCACACCGTCTCCCTCACAGCACACAGAAATTCTTTCTTGTCACACTGTGCTAGTCTGGGAATCTCATGAATGAAGACCGACTCCAGTTATCAATGGGATTCAGAGTGTGTGGACAGTCCCTGATGGACAAATGAAAGAATAAATAAATAAACAAAGGCTGAGGATGCAGCTGAGTGAGTGGAGTGTTTGCATAAAACCCTGGATTACGACTCTAGCACCCTGGAAAGCGAGCATGGTGCCTCAGACACACCCGTCATCCCAACACTCGGGAGATGGAGACAAGACAATGAGAATTTTTTTTGGTTACATAATGAGCCGAAGGTTAGATTGGGCTATATGAGATCCTGATGCCCCCCCCAAAGTGCATTATTAATTTTTCATTGCGATTTGATTAGGTTTGCTTATTTTTTTAAACATTTCCTCACGTATCTCACCCCTGTCAAGTACTGTGCAAAGAGTGGTTTTACTGCTGTCGTTTGTTCGCTGTTTTTTTTTTTTTTTTTTTTTTTTTTTTTTTTTTTTTTTTTTTAATTTTTTTTTTTTTTTAAAACTTTATTTATTTATTTATTTGCCTTGGTGTTTGCCTGGAACTGGAACTACAGACAGTTGTTAGCTGCCATGTGGGTGCTGGGAATCGAACCCGGGTCCTCTGGAAGAGCAGACGGTGCTCTTCACCGCTGAGCCATCTCTCCAGCCCCCCGTTTGTTCGCTGTTTTATTTTTTAGTATTAAACCAGGCGGGGGTGGGGGTGGGGGGAGAGACGGCTCAATGGTTAACAGCATGGACTGCTCTTCCAGAGAACTGGGGTTCAGTCCCCAGCATCCACATAGCAGCTCACAGTTGTCAGTAACCCCAGCCTCACAGACCCAATGCTCCTTTCTGAGATCCTCGGGCACTGATGTGGTACACAGACATACATGCAGGCAAAACATTCCTAGACATAAAACAATAAAATACATAAATCTAAAAAGAAAATAATTTAGTGGCCAGGTGGTGACTCACACTTTTTTAATATTTATTTTTATTTTATGTGAATTGGTGTTTTGCCTGCACGTATAACTGTGGAAGGGTGTCAGATCTTGGAATTACAGACAGTTGTTAGCTGCCATGTGGATGCTGGGAATCGAATACAGGTCCTTTAGAAAAACAATCAGTGCTCTTAACCGCTGAGCCATCTCTCCAGCCCCATACTTTTAATCTCAGCTCTCGGGAGGCAGAAGCAGGCAGATCTCTGTGGGTTAGAGGCTAACCTGGTCTACGCGGTTTGTTACAGGAAACACAAAGAGACCCTATCTTAAAAAACAAAAAAGCAACAATAAAAATAATTCATTGGGTAAGTATTAGACCAGGCATGCTGGCACATTGCAGGACTCGGGAGGCTGAAACAGGAGGAACGTAGCTGGAGGCTAACCTGAGCTACATGGTGAAACTTCAGGGTTATTTTTTTTTTAAGTGCTAAATGATAAAACGATTCCTGCCTTTAAAAATGCTTTCAGAGGGGGCTGGAGAGATGGCTCAGCGGTTAAGAGCGCCGTCTGCTCTTCCAGAGGACCCGGGTTCGATTCCCAGCACCCACATGGCAGCTCACAACTGTCTGTAGTTCCAGTTCCAGGCAAACACCAAGGCAAATAAATAAAATAAATAAAGTTAAAAAAAAAAAAAAAGAATTTTAAAAATGCTTTCAGAGATGGGCTGGGGAGTAGTTCAGTAGCAGATGCTAGCCTCTCACATGGAAGGGTCCAGATTTCAATCCCTATTCCAAGAAAGAAGAAAAGGGGAAAGAGGGAGGGGCGAGAAAAGGCTTGTCCTTACCCAGGCCCCTGCACACCTGGGCCCTTAGAGCTCCAGTGAAGCGAGCAAGTGTCACAGCCAGGGGACCCAGACAGCCTTTCTATGGCATCAGAGCGCCACCTGGTGGTCAATGTGCACACTGCCGTTCTCCTGGGCGTATCTGCTGTGGAGTATGTGTGTGCACTGCGTGTATACCTATGTGCCTCTCTCTCTCTCTCTCTCTCTCTCTCTCTCTCTCTCTCTCTCTCTCTCTCTCTCTCTCTCTCTTGCATCTGGACTCAGGTCCTCATGCCTGCATGTGTGTGTATGACGTGTATGGAACCAGAGCACAGCTTGCTGGAGTCAGTTTTCCACTCTATCATGCGTGTCCTGGGAATAAAACTCAGGCTATACTTGGCAGTGAACCATCCTACTGTCCAGGGGGCCCTCTTTTCTCACCCACACTCATGCTCAGTGAAAGAGTATTGTCCGATTGGGGGACAATACTTTCTTTAGTAGTGAGAATGAACTGCTCACTGTCTGTTTTATTGTCTGACTTTTCCTAGGGAGATGTGAACAATGTCCACTCACCCCGATAGAGCACCAATGACGGACCTAAGAAACAATTCCTCTCAAGGCCAGCTAGTGAACTAATGAGTTTATTGGAGTTACTCACAGAGCATGGCTGAGGGGTTAATTACAGGAGTGTGAATGACTAAAGAGAACTGTATCACAGAAACGCTCACCCTGGCATGGGTGTCGGCTATAGAGAGCTGCATCCCTGAGGCCACTCAAAACATCATCTCCTCTCCCCAGCATTCCTTACTGCTAACATAACTGTGTTAATCTTGTAAGTTTCCTTAGCTTCCTGAGATTTGTGAGTTGTTTGTTTCTTCAGTCTTTATTTATTCCTGAGTCTTAGAAGTCTCCCTCCAGGATGGATGAATGGAATGTTCCAGTTCAGAGAAACTTTTTGACAACAACATTCTGTGACTATAACAAGACCACTGACACAATCAATTTACAAAGAGAAAAAAAAGTGACATTGCCTCAGAGCTTTGGTGGCTTTGTCTTGGTCACTTGGCTCCTCTGCCCTGGGGCTATCAGATTGTGGAGAGGGCATTGTAGATGTGAAGTGCAAACAGAGGCAAAAAGAGGCTGAGACCCCATAAAACCTTCAAAGGCCCACAGTGGACCTCACTTTCTGAGAACCACCCAGGGGTACCAGCACCTAGCACAGAGGCCTTTGAAAAATGTTCTAGATCCAAATTATAATACTTGGCAAAGCAAGAAGCTGGGTCCTGGTGTTATAACCATGCAGATGGCAGCAATAGCTGCTGGGTCACTTGCCCTTCTATTAGCTCCCAGGAGTTGATGGGTTGAGTCTGTCTAACCACTGACCTGAGGCCTGGCACACCTCGGGACAGCCCCTCCCTCTAGGTACAGGCTAGCCCCACTCATCAGCTGTTGACATCCCAGCAGCTAGAAGATTCTGCTGGTGAAGACTAACTGGCTGGTGTTGGGGGGAGGTGGTGGAATGAGGGTCCATGGCAGAAGAAAGCGGAGTAAATAAGATGAAGAGGCAGAGACAGAGGTATCTAGGAGCCATGGGGGGGGCCTGTCACCTGCTCAGGATGCTTCCTTGGCTTGCCTCCGGGTGAGTGGGGGATGAGAGCCACTGGGAGATCTACATTGTGGGAGGAGAGACTGACCACACCACACACGTGTTTCAGTTCTAGCTCTGGTGATACCATGGAGAGCTGCAGGCCAACTGGCCCTCCATTCCTAACCCTTATGGCCTCAGCCACAAGCCTTGTTTCTGTTTACATTGTATGTGTAAGTGTGCACAAGCAAGTGTGTGTGTGTGTGTGTGTGTACGTGCCTGTGTCTGCGTGATTCACTAAGCACTGCACACCTCTTATCTTGAGACATAGGCTCTCACTGGCTGATGAGTGAGCTCTTCCTGTGCTAGGATCACAAACAGCCACCAGGCCTGGCTTTCCCCTTGGGGTCCAGCTGGGGTCCTCCCACTTCCACAGCAGGTACTTCACTGACCGACCTGTCATCTCCCCCTCCTCTTTTTTGTGGTTGTTTGTTTCTGAGACAGGGTTTCTCTGTGTAACATCCCTGGCTGTCTTGAAACTCACTCTATAGAACAGGCTGGTCTCGAACTCACAGAGATTCTCCTGCCTCTGTCTCCCAAGTATTGGGATTAAGTGCACCACCACCACCCGGCTCCGGACTGTCTTCTTTTAATTATTTAAATTTTATTCCAGGGCCAGAATGGAACCCAAGGCCTGGTATGTCACAGGCTTTCTTGTCAGACTATCTTTGGATCACCAGCCCCAAAATAATGACCCAGAGACTTCTTATTAATAATGAAAGCTTGGCCTTAGCTTAGGCTTTTCCATAACTAGCTCTTATAACTTAACACATATTTTTTTTAAATCTACATTCTGCAGTGTGGTTCAGTTACCTCTTCTTAGTATGGTACATTCAACTTGACCCAAGTCTGCTGGCGAAATTGTGTGCCTAGATTCCTGCTCCCAGTTTCTCACTCTCTGCCCGGAAGTCCCGCCTATTCTCTCCCGCATGGCTATTGGCCAGTTAGTTCTTTTTTAAACCAATCAGAAGGTGCTTTAGACAGAAATACATAATTACAGTGTAAACAAATATTTCACAACACTGGTAAGCAAGCACTTCACCACTGAGACAAACCCAAGTCCACCTCAACTCGGAAAACAGTGATGCAGAGCACTGCAACTGTAATCTGAACAGAGTCGTTTGGAAGCTACCAAATGTGTGACTACCAATAGACAGCCCATCAACATCAACCCACACCTTCCTCATCCTCTGCTGAGCACGCACTGTGTCACATCATTTCTGTTGGCACACAATAGTCATTTGGTTGAGGGTGTTCCAGATCCCTGGCAGGAAGTTCTGGAAAATATTCTCTCTCTATTTTTTTTGTATGGCCCATACTGGCCTCACACTTGCTAAACAGGTGAGTGTGGTAGTGTACACCTTTAATCCCAGCACTCAGATGCAGAGGAAGGAGGATATCTGTGAATTCTAGGCCAGCATGGTCTATAGTGGGGTCCAGGCCAGCCAAGGCTACATAGTGAGATGCTGTCATAGTGAGTGAGCAGTCAACCAAACTAAACAAAAACAAATCAAAAGTTTTTGCTCAATGCCAAAGGTGATCCTGAACTCTTGAACTCCTGACCCTCTCCACCACCAAGCAGAGTACAGGATGCTTGGGTTATGCTGTGAGAAACGGCTTCACCTGTCTGCTGTATTTTGACAGAGATAATCCCAGCAAGGACATCATCAATCCTCCCTGTGCAGCGGTTAGTCAATCTCATTAGGCTGAAGTCAAGCACCCACCAATATGATGGACCATACACACAATGCACCCCATTTTCTAGACTGGATTGGGTCTCAGTGAGCTCCATTTTGTAAAAAAAACTGCCTGCTGATCCACGTGGCTTTGATCATGTGCTCCTTTATGGGACACCAAGATTATTGTTTTTTACTAATGAGCTGAGAAAGGAAAACCTATATAAAGATGTTCACACGAATGTGCAGGGCAGATTAGTCAGAAACGACAAACACCACTATGATGATGAGAAGTGTAGTGGGATGATGCAGAGGACCACAGCAGCAAGGAGGAACCAGGAGGGTTGGTATCGCTCCTCAGGACGGTCCTCAGAAGCCCTGAGTGACAGGAGCCAGACACGAAAACTACACAAGCTCCAAGTCCATTCACAGGAAGTGGCCGGAAGAGTTGAGTCTGGGGACAGAGAGAGAATCATGGCTCCCTAGATCTGTGGAGGGATGGGAAAGGATGCTATCCTGGTAATGGCAGTGGCCCTGACATTTCTCTTACGGTAGCTAAGAGTCAAAACTCAGACTGGAGAGCTGACTCAGCAGTTAAGGGCACTGGATGCTATCGATGAGGTCCATCCCTAGCATCCGCATGACAACTCAGAACCAGCAACTCCCATCCCAGGAGATCTGACACTACCACCCCTGCCCCAGCCTCCAAAGGCTTTGCACATACGTGGTGCCCACATTTATGCCAGGCAAAGCACTCGCACATATGAAATTAAACATTCTTTTAGGCTGAGTGGTTGTAACACACACCTTTAACCCCAGCACTTGGGAGGCAGAGGCAGGCAGATCTCTGATTTAGAAGTCAGCCTGGTCAACAGAGTGAGTTTCAGGACAGGCAGGGCTATGCAGATAGTTCAATGCCAAGACCCCACCATAAAAGAGAACTGACTCTAGAGAGCTGTTCTCTGGCCTCCACAGGTAAGCCCACCATGCAGTCATGCCCATCTCCCAGCACTAGATAGACAGAAAATTTAAAGAAGTATTGTGAAATTCCTGGACATAGAAAAAATACCTATAGGGGCTGGAGAGATGGCTCAGAGGTTAAGAGCACTGACCTTCTTCCAGAGGTCCTGAGTTCAATTCCCAGCAACCACATGGTGGTTCACAACCGTCTATGATGACATCTGGTGCCTTCTTTTGTATAATGTATACGTAATAAATAAATATTAAAAAAGAAAAAATGCCTATAATCTCAACACTCAGGAAAATCAGAGGTTCAATGCCAGCCTAAGCTACATGAGATTAAGCTTACTGTGGAAACATAGTCCAATCACCATGAAATTTCTAGAAGACAATGTACTCCTTACTTAAAGAAGAAATGAAGGAATGGAGATCTGGCTCCATGGTTAAGAACACCCACTGCTCTTTCAGAGGACCCTGGTTCTGCTCCCAGCACCCGTATCATAATTCACACCATCTTTAATTCCAGTTCCAGAGGTTCTGACAGACTCTTTCAGCCTCCGAGGGCACCGGCACACTTGTGATATACATGCAAGACACTCGTACATACACATGAAATAAGTTTTTAAATATAAATAAATCATTTTTAAAAGACAATAAAAGATAGTCAGCCATGGTGGTGCACATTTATATTCCCAGAACTTGGGAAGGAGAGGCAGAAGTTTCATTCTTGTTTGCAGATATGATGCAGTTGGTAAAGCATTTGCCTAGCATGTGTGAAGCCCTGAACTATATAACCACATTCGATAGCTCATACCTGTTATCCCAGCATTGGAGAGTGGAGGCAAGAGGAAGAGCTAGTCAAGATTATTCACAGGTACATGGTGATTTCTAGACCAGCACGGTCACATAATACCATGTCTTATAAAAGAGCTTGGTGGTAAGGCTCAGGACTCAGTGGTAGGGCATTTCACAAGCTTGCATGAGGTTCCGGATTCCTTCCTTGGCACCAAAAATAAGAAAAAAAATTAGAAGTCATACTTGTACATTACTTTAAGTCAGAAATTCAAAGACAGCACATGGGTCTTCTATTCAGGATCTTCCAGGCTAAAAAACCATAGACTGGGCACCTGAACGCTCATCTAGAGATGGGGTGTCTGCATGAGTTAGCTTTCTGTTGCTGTGACAAAACACCTTGACCAAAGGCTACCAAAGGAAGAGTAGGTTTAACTTGGCCCACAGTTTCAGAGGGATCAGCTCAACATGGCAGCCCAGAGGCATTGCAACAAGAGGCAGGCAGGGCAGCGGGAGCAGCAGCTGAGTGCTCACATCTTGAACTGTCAGCATGAAGCAGAGATAGTGAGCTGGAAACGGCAAGAGATGGCTCAGCGGTTAAAAGCACGATTTAAACTCTCAAAGCCTGTCCCGGTGCCATACTTTCTCCAGCAAAGCCACACCTCCTAAATGTCCCCAGATGGTGCCACCACCTGGAAACTGTTTAAATGGCCGAGACTACTGAGACCATCCCATTTAAACCACAGTGTCCCTCCAGCCTCACTCAGGATAAGGAAGAATTCCACTCCTTAAGACAGCATGACTAGAATCTTCTTTGCTCCTGGCCAGCAGTCAAGGGTTGCTCTTAGCTCTTAGAGCCATGACACACTCAACACAGGCTATCTTCCTTCTTCCAAGCTGCAGAGCAGTCCCTTAGTCTAACTTGAACTTCAGTGTAGGGCCATCTCCTCGCTGCTTAGCTCCATGTCAACTTGTTGTGGGACTTAATAGAGACATTAACATTCAAAAATCTCTTCGTCTGCCTCCTACATAAACAAGTCTCGCCATATCCCTTCCTCCAGCGTCTGAGAACTGGGATGCTGCCTGTGTCGTCACTCGGTTTGTCCAGCGTGTTTCTATAATTCCCAACATGCAGGAGGCAGAGGATCAGAAGTTCTAAGATTACCCCTGACTACACAGAAGATTCAAGGCCAAGCTGCCCTGTCTCAAAATTTGGGGGTGAGGCTGAAGTACGCAATACTTCTGAAAATCTGAACACAGATGGAATATTAGATAGTATTGAGTGTGGTGGCGTCTTATGTACTGTTGGAGCTTGCTAGTTTCCATAGTTCTGGTCAAGGAATTGTGATTACATAGTTCTTATTCTTATCAGAAGGAGCAAGACTAACCATTGCATAGAGCAACGTCACCGTTTCTATACGTTACCAGCTGTCCCACACTCAGTACATGTGTGCGTGGATTCCATATGTAGCGTCTACTTATAACTTTATCATATCCACTGAAGGAAATGGAAAAATGTAACAGTACTAAGAGTTACTTCCTCACACACATATGCTCATACATGCACTCATACACTCACAAACATACACATACACCCATACTCATGCACACACGCATAAACAAATGCAACAAAGTGTACAAGGAGAAGCCCCTCCAAGGGAGGCCTCGCACTGCTTCCCTGCCCATCTGTCTTCTCCCCTCCTGTATCCTCCTGAACTCAGGGCACACAAGGCCCATTGGAAAAGGACAGACCCAAAGCTTCCTGTGCCCACAGCCCCCTGGCTGGGACTGTTTTCCTAGGAGCACTCTAGGGGATCTGCGGAAAGGTTCTGAAGAGGGCTACAGAATAGCTAAGTGTGTAGTGAAGGATCAGAACGTACAGTTGCTTCCATTGCTGGCTGGACCTGGAAATCCTGTCACAGCCTCGGCCAGAACACACACCCAGCCGGCCTCCACCAGCATCTTTCCAAATTACACCACCAGGGGGCAGACTAGACCTGAGAATGGAGCTCTCAAGGGCGGCCTACAGGAGCCATTCTGTAGTGGGTCTGGACCCTAAATGCCGTGAACAAGACAATTGCAGCTGGATGTTCCATGAGGCATTTCAGATTGGTCTGCAGCCTCTTTCTGTACAAGCAGCTAGGAGTTATCCACAGTATTCCACAGTATTCCAGGCAGGCATCAGGAGTCCAGGGGTCCAGTTCAGTAGGTGGAATGCAGGAAGCCCTGGGTTCAATCCTACGTGCACACCTTTCACACTAGCATTGGGGAGACAGAGGCAAGAAGGTGGGCAGTTCAAGCCTATCCTCAGCTACATAGTGACTTCTAGGCCAGCCTGGGCTACATGAAACTGTGATTGAAGCCTTCTGAAGTGGATGGAGACATGGTTTCTTTTTTTAAAGATTTACTTATTATATATACAATATACAGAAGAGGGTACCAGATGTCATCATAGATGGTTGTGAGCCACCATGTGGGTGCTGAGAATTGAACTCAGGACCTCTGGAAGAACAATCAGTGCTCTTAACCTCTGAGCCATCTCTCCAGCCCAGAAACAAAGTTTCTGGCCCAGCAGGAATTGGGAACTGTTCTATGCCTCCATCCCTGAGGGGATGAGAAAGAGGCAAGCTGAAGACACAGCTTCGCAAGGAAGGAGCCTTCAGCCCAAGTTATGTGACCTGAGCTCCACCCCCAGAACCAAGGGTATGGGAAGAGAATCAACTCCACACGGTGTCCTTTGTCCTCCATGCACCATGGCAACCACTGTCTCACACTCATCTCACACACACACACACACACACACACACACACACACACACACACACACACACACATAATGAGTAAATCATGTTTTAAGAAGCAGACACCGTACTGGGCCCAGAAAGGTTATTTCGTTGGTAGTATTCAGTACACCTATTTCCAATCCAACTGTTGTCTACTTTGAGATAGGCTCTTGGGCTGGACTGGAACTATCTAAGTAGATCAGGCTGGCTTTGAACTCACAGAGATCTGTCTGCTTCTGCCTTCTGCTGGATTAAAGGTGTGAGCCACCACAAAGGGCACACAGCCTGTTCTGTGATGGAGGAAGCCCAGGTTCCAAGGGGGTAAGTGGTGCTCCTCCTGGGTGGCATCCCTGAGAGCACCAGCCTTCCTGCTCAGTGCTCTCATGGTGTGATGTGCTCCTCACAGATTTTGGGAATTCTCCTTCCTTGGTAAGGAAGAGAGCAAGAGGCTGTTATGTCTCAAATCTGGGAGAAATGGCTGAGGTGTCTACTTAACATACCAAACTGGAGTCCACCAGGTTCTCCCAGCATCCCTCAGTCCCTACCTGTTACAGGCTGTGGCTGTTATACTCTGCCCTCTACCCTCAGCTCTCCAGTGCAGGGGCTGAGCTGCCCTTCCCCCAGAGGCTCTCCCCTATATAATCCAGTCATCTTGGTCACCTGCCGCTGGTTGCCCTCTCTCCCTCCCTCCCTTTTGCACATGGCTCAGGGTCATGGTCACTCTGGATCCTCCCAGATGGATCTGCAGACAGCAAACAGTCAAGGGTGCAGAGGATTCCCCTGGAGGCCAGCTGGAGGATGTCACCAACACAACATGATGGGAGTGTATGATTGTAAGGCTTTCCTCCCATCTACCCAGACATCTTCTCCCCATTCCCTTGCAGCCTCCTGCGTCCTGGAAGACTATAGGCGCTCCACAGTGTTTGCACAATCAATACCTCAGCCCATGGCCACTGTGAGGAGTCCCAGCTCCACCCCTAGCTGCTGTCAGTCTGGTGATTGATCCAAAGACCCAACCTTAAGACTTGGATTCTTTGACTCTGCTCTTTTGCTTAGAGCTGAGACTCAGGGTGATAAAGACTGTGGGGATCATTCTCATGGCCACTGGGATGATTACTTTTAAAATAAAGACAGGGAGGGCTGGATGTCACTGCCATTGGTAAAGTGCTCAGCTCATAGGCAGGAGGCCCTGGGTTCCAGCCCCAGAATGGAGTGAATGAAACCTGGCAGCTTCCACCTGACCTCAGGAAAAGTGGTAGCTCAGAGTTGCCCTTGGTTATGCGGTAAGTTCCAGGCCAGCCTCAGCTACTGAAACTCTGTCTGGGGAAGAGGAAGAGGGGGATGGGAGGGGAGGAGAGAGAGAATATGATGGGGGGGAGGGGTAAACCAAAGTTGGGTGAAGATGTTTCCATCCAAGTCTAGAAGCCAGAGGTGGGTTTCTAGAGCTGTGTAAAAGTGGAGGGAGAAAACCAGCGGTTCTAAGGTGGCCTCTGATGTCCACAGTGTCCTCTGTCCACAGTGTCTCCTGTCCCCACAGTGTCCTCTGTCCACAGTGTCCCCTGTCCACAGTGTCCACTGTCCACACAGTGTCCCCTGTCCACAGTGTACTCTGTCCACAGTGTCCTCTGTCCACACAGTGTCCCCTGTCCACAGTGTCCCCTGTCCCCACAGTGTCCCCTGTTCCCACAGTGTCCCCTGTCCACAGTGTCCTCTGTCCCCACAGTGTCCTCTGTCCACAGTGTCCCCTGTCCACAGTGTCCCCTGTCCACAGTGTCCTCTGTCCACAGTGTCCTCTGTCCCCACAGTGTCCCCTGTCCCCACAGTGTCCCCTGTCC
>PVIH01018939.1:0-28100 GCA_004025045.1 Sigmodon hispidus
GAGGGAGGGAGAGAGAGAGAGAGAGAGAGAGAGAGAGAGAGAACTAAAACAATCCAAACATGATCATTTTTAGAGTCCTTGAAAGTATTAAAAACTTTAAGAGGAAAGAAAGGAGGAATAACAAGGGAGGAAAGCTGAAGAAAAGGGGGAGGGGAGTCAATGGGTCTTTTATTTGGCGACAAGCAAGTGCAAGAAAGTTCATTTGTAATTTGTTCAGTTGTCTGTCTTTTGTGTCTCTGCATTCTGACCAGATGGGACTTTGAGGTTTTTCTGAAGCACATGAGCATCTGCAGGCTCTATCCTCTTATAGTAGTTCTTCTTTGTCTCAATAATCTCAAAGCCAAACTTCCTGTAGAAGTCAATCGCTGACTCATTGCTGATCTGGACATGCAGATAGATGTTGTCAAAAGTGCCATCTTTCTCACAGATGTTTAGAACATGATTTAGCATTTTAGTTCCTATTCCCAGTCTTCGGTAAGGTGCAAGGCATCCTAGTGTCATGATGTAAAGTCTCTTTTGATTCTGTGAAAGATCCACTCTGCAGCACACTGCACCTACAGCTATATTAGTGAAATATGCAAGTTTTGCTAGCTCGCCAATCTCTAGCACATCCTTGTAGAATTTATCATTATAACTGACTGGAAAGATGACCTGGTTGGCAGCAGCTGTGGGCGGGAGTCTTGTGTCCCGTGTGCACGTGTGGAGGAGCCGCAGAAGCAGCGCGCTGGCGGCGGGTCTTCCCCCGGTTCCTCATAGCTTTCATAGCTCCTTGGCCCCTCAGTGCCCTTTCCTTTAGCCAAGAGGCCGGAGTGTTGGGTTGAGTGGCCCTGAGCTCAGGGCACAGAGAGCTCCAGGCAGAGGGGACGAAGGCGTTGGTTGCCGCTGTAAGGAGGGCCTCAGCAGGCAGGGAAGATGAAAGACCAGATCGAGCTAGGGGATGTGACACCACACAATATTAACAAAAACTTTAAATCACTGAAGAAAGAAACTAAAGAGGATATCAGAAAATAGAAACATCTCCCATGTTCCTGGATAGGAAGGATAAACATACTAAAAACGGCCATTCTACCAAAAGCAATCTACAGATTCAATGTGCTTCGCATCAAAATCCCAACGCAAATTTTTATAGACCTTGAAAGAACAATACTCAATTTAATTTGGAATAACATAAATGCCAGGATTTCCAAAGTGATTTTACTCAACAAAATAACCTCAGAAGCATCACCATCTCAGACTTCAAGTTATACCATAGAGCAACAGTATAAAAACAGCCTTGTACTGGTATAAAAATGGACTTGTGGATCAATGGAATTAAATTGAAGATCCCAACATTAACCCAAAAACCTATGAATACCTGACCTTTGACAAAAAAGCCCAAAATATTCAAAGGAAAAACTATAGTATCTTTAACAAATGGTGTTGCCATAACTGGTTGGTAGTGTGTAGAAAACTGCAAATAGTTCCAATTCTATCACTCTGCACAAAACTCAAATCCAAGTGGATCAAAGACCTCAACAAAAATCTATCCGCACTGAGCCTAATAGAAAAGACAGTGGGAAATACCCTCCATGAATTGGCCAAGGTGACCACTTCCCAGTAGCACAGACACTAAGAACAACAATCAATAAATGTGACTTCCTGAAACTGAGAACCTTCTGTAAAGCCAAGTATACAGTCCATAAAAAAGAAAGCATAAAGAATTAGAAAAAAAAATCTCACCAACCCTACAAGTGACAGAGGGTTGGTCTCTAAAATAGAGAATTCAAAAAATAGAGCCCAAAATCTTGAATAACCCAACCAAAATATGGGGTTCAAAACTAAAATGGGAATTCTCAGAAGAATAATAACAAATGGCTGAAAGGTACTTGAAAAAGTGCTCTATATCTTTAGTCATCAGAGAAAGGCAATTAAACACAACTTTGAGATACCACCTTACACTTGTAAGATTAGCTAAGATAAAAGACAGAGATGACAGCCTATGCTGGAGAGGGTGTGGAGCAAGGGGAATATGCCTCTATTGTTACTGGAAGTGTAAGATTTTTCAGCCACTCTGGAATGTAGTATGGTGGTTTCTCAGGAAACTGGGAATCAATTTCCCCAAAAATGCAACAATACCACTAATTGACATATGCCCTACAGATGTACATTCAAACTCCAAATTCATTAGCTCAACTATCCTTATAGTGGCATTATTCATCATAGCAAGAATATTGAAACAAACTGGATGCCTCTCAACTAAGGAATGGATTAACAAACTGTGGTACATCTACACAATGGAGTACTACTCAGCAGTAAGAAAAAATAATACCCTAAAATTTGCAACAAATGAATGGATTTAGAGAATATCCTTCTGTGTGAGCTATCACAAACCCAGAAAGATAAGCAGGGGATATATCCACTCATTAGTGTATTTTAGAAAAGGCTATGCATGTCCAAGCTGCAAACTATAACCACTGAACAGCTAGGGATCCAAAACACCTTGTACTGGTATTTTGTAGCCCAGTCACTCCAGAGAAACTCCTGACCCAGTCTTGATGTTGTGATGAGAAAAGTGGATTTGCCTCGAGTGCATGCTGAACTAAGCCATCTTGGGACCTTTGGAACTCTTGCTCTTGCTGGAGAGGGAGATGAAGTGATGGAGGGAAGAGTGAGTAACTGGTAGGTGCAAAAGGGGAAAGGGAGTTAGAACAAGGTGATACATGTATAAAAATATAACTTTATTCATAATAAGAAAAAGAAAATGTAAGCAAAGAATAACTGCATCATTTCCTAAGTGTTTTTATACGTTTCAGAATTCAAATAGTCTTTCAAAATTTATAAAACAATAAACATAGAAATTTATTTCTTTCTGTGTCTCTACATTTATACAACTGATCAAAATACAGACAGTGATATTATAAGGAGAAGAGTCAAGAAATGAGTTTTCAAGAAACTCAGAGAACTGTAGAGTTAAAAAACATTTTAGATTAATGTTGTGAAAAATCAACAATATTTCCAGACAATTCAAAGCATGTCATAATTGAGATCCTAAATGTCTCAGGATGAGAAACTACTTCTTTCTAAATTTATTTGTTTTATTTTCAAAATTCCTGACCATCTAAGTAGCTGATTTTTGATTTTTTTTTACTGTTGATTGCCTGTGTGTATGAATGTATGTGATTATGCACATGTTTATGCATGCACATTTATAATCATGCCAGAGAATAACATCAAGAATCATTTTTAAAAACATTCAGTTTTTTACCCATCTATCTCTCTGTTACTTTGTCTTTCTGTTAATTACCTATTTATTTGAGGTCAGAGCCTTTTATTTGTTCCAACTCAAATACTCTGCTGGACTGACCATACAACATCCAGGATTCTGCCTCACTTCACCTTCCTTGAAATCAAATTGCATGTGTGAGATACCACACCTGCCATCTTATGCCTTCATCTTACATTTTTATGCTTACATACAAATGTTTTTCTTACCCAGTCATATTTCAAAGTTGTCTTTACTAATTTTAAACCCATCACTTCATAATTGTGAGTTAAATTTAAGATATTTCTATTGTTTTCACAATTATTTTTACAAGGTTTGTTTGTGAAATAATGTTCTGGCATTGTTGACTATAAAGTTAAACTTTATTTTAACTCTAAGAGATGATAAAGACATTCTCAGTTTTGTAGCATTAAGCATTCAAGCAAGATTTCTCTATGCAAAGATAAATAAGGAAATCTACCTCATTAGCACATGAATTTAATTTTGTCTTTAATAAATTCTCAAATAGTATGTATGCAAGAGAATTATACACATCTTTCTATGTATTATCAGTAAATGTCAGATTTGTTTACCTATTATATAAAGCTATAACTTTGTGCTTATTAACATTGCTCATAAATTTGACAGAATCTAGATCACTGAGCTGTGTATTTGGGACGGAATGGTACCATATTAACATGCAAAGACCTGGAGGAAAATATCTTATGGATTTTTAAATTCTTATAGAAAATATGTAATCACAATATTTATAGACATTTTAATTATGTATTTTATTACTATTTTAATTTTATAACACTGTATTTGTCCATTTTTAATTCATTCTACATTAAATTATTTTTTGTTGATTTTGTTTACATGCTTTCTTCTATTTAATTATATATTATTAATTTCAGGAATTAAAATATCTGTTAATGTGTTGTTTGTGAGTCTTTATTTTCTTAATTTATTATTTCATTGTACAATTAGACCTTTAATTTCAATTTATATTAGTAACTCTAGACTACTAATAGTATTACTACAATTGTTTAATTTCTATGTTGAAAATGCTCCAATATCATAACCCTTCCATTAATGAAGATTAACCTTATCACTCCAGGAGTAAAAACTTATAGTGTTCTACTTTCACAAAAAGTTTATGTTTTAAGGAACTAACATTTAAAATAATCCCACTCCAACTATAGGAACACCTGACTCACTCTTGAGGGAGGGGGGACAAAACTGGATTTGCCAGGAGTGGAGACTGATTCAAACATTATTGTGTCAGTGGAACCATAGGACTGTCTGCTCCCTGCCCAGGGAGGGGATAGGGAGTTGCGGAGAAGAAAAATTGACCTGATGTGGTGGGAGGGGGAAGGGACCTTGAATAAGGATATACAGGGATGGAAAAAAAATTCAGAGGGAAAGCTGAACACAAAGTAAATATATGTGTAGCAATCTTATTTGCATTATCATCCTTGATAAGTCATGCTTATGATTTTTATCTTCTTTATAGTTCTTGTTAACTTTTCAGCATTTTTAAATTCATTTTACTGTTTTTCTTGATAAATACAAAATAAATAAAAAAATCAAAAAAGAATGACAGTTACAATATTCAGTCATTTTATATTTGACAATGTTAGAGAAAATGCTATATTCATTTATCTTTAAAAAAATAAAATGAGACTTTATAGTAAACAATTTTGGGAGAGGAAGCAGAAATGTGTATGAGCTAGAGTAAGGTGCAGAGTGCAGAGGCAGCAGCCACAGGAGCAACAAAGTAGACACACCCAATGATAAGAAATGAAGGCAGGAAGACAGGCATCACTGCTTTATCATTAGATATTCTAGTACCAGTCTGATCTCTCAGTTACCCCAAGAAATATCCACCAATGTATGTGTATTAGTTTACTTCTGATCTAATCCAGCAACCAATAAAAACCAAATACCACATCATATAAAAACATACATAGAATTCATCAGTATAAAAGTATTAATAACACAACCAACATAATAAGAGACAACAATATCAGTGTATTGTTATTGTCAAGAAAAACTGTCAAGAAAAGGCCAAAGCCAAGTAAAATGTCTTCACATTTTTGAAAGAGAAATTTCTTCCAAAGAATGAAGCATAGATAATCAGTCACATAGTTTGAAAGATTATAAAATGGTCTCAAATCTTTAAGAAAGCACTGTAGATGTTTCTATTAAAATGGATGCTTATATAACATATAATCCAGCAATCATATTTCTGACAATTAACAAAAAAATGGAACTGAAGGCAAGTAATTGAGAAACATTATATGAGTATTCCTTGTATCTTTAATAGTCAAAGAAAAGAAGAGCTTTAATGTTTTGCATTAAAAAATAAAGACAAAACTATAGATAGCATATATAAAGTAAAAAAGTAATATGCAATTACTTTTTTATGCAATTAAAAATATGCAATTAAAAAGTAAATGTAATTTTTTATGTAAAATACAATATAGGAAAATATAAAAACCATCACACTTACAGACCAGGCAGTACTTATCACAAACTCAAAAAGACAGATAGTAGGTAGAATTTGGGGCTATCTGGTTGAAAAGAATAATACTCATTGTTTCTAAATTAATGTTTGCTGGGACAATAATAATATGTTAAGCACAAGGAATTGTGAAGGCTTCATAAAATGACATAAATCCACTACTATAGATAATCAAATTGATGAATGTCAATGCTAAATACTCAAATATTCAAATACATTAATAAGCATATTAATAAAAAATCTTATTGGAGTTTTATGAACAAGCACTTTAAATTAAAGTATCAAGTGATATAAAAGTACACAAAGATTTTTATACAATATTCCAAAAAATAAATAACTCAAGATAAAATTTTGAACCAGCAATATTATATAAAAACATATTTATGGTCAAGTCTGATGACCTCAAATAAATCATATTTTAATAGCCCAAAATATATGAATACTTGCCTAATCTCACTTGTAATTGAGGAAAGAAGAAAAATAATACTGTATTAAAGAAAAATTAAAGTGCAAATTTCTCTTTGCATAGATAAGAATATATATATTCTTATAAATTCATATATATTTTATGATCTAATCCAGCAACCAATAAAAAACAAACACCACATCATATAAAAACATGCATAGAATTTATCAGTGTAAAAGAATTCATGTATATATGAAGACCCTTCATATATATATATATATATATATATATATATATATATATATATATACTTATGTTTATATATGAAGGGTCTTCAAATGTACCCTTTGACCTAGAGTATCTGGAAGTTTTATGTTCCAATCAGGCCCTCAGACCAGGCAATGGTCTTCCACCCTTCCACTGTCCTCAGGCCACTTATAAAATAATTATTGAGAGTCTTGTATTAATCACAAACAGTTTGAACTATGGCTCAAGCTAATTACCAACTAACTCTTAGAACTTAACTCAATACATTTTTATTAATTTATGTATTGCCACCTAGCTCACTTCCACTTCCTGGGTCCCATTACACACTGCTTTTTGATCTAAAATCTACAGTGTATCTTTTTTACTCAGTCCTCTTTCATCTTTATTTCTGCTTAGGTTTCTCACTGGCCTGTAATCTGCCTTGCCATATGCCAAAACACCATTTTTTTTATTAACCAAAGGTAATAAAGAATTGTATACAGTTTACAGAAAGATATCCCACATTTCTTTGCCTTTTTGCTCTAACCAAAAATAAAAGTTTCAATTTTAACATAGTATAATTATATATGACAAAGAGTTATCAAGCAAGAATAATAGTTACAATATCTAGTTCATTTATGTTTATCAAAATTAAAAAAAAATCTACCATCTATCATATTTTATGTGTGGCTAAAGTTTTATAACTAATTTACCTTTTGTTATAACTGAAAAATAAAACTATAATTAAAATTATCTAGTCTTCAGCCTCCATGAAAGATCATGAAAAGCTATATTATCTGAGTAATAAAGAACACTGTAAGCAAATTAAAAAAACTATAAATGACACAGACAGTCTAGTACTTAAGAAAGTAGGCAAGTATATTAAAAAAGCCCAAAAAAATAAAAATAGAAATAATCAGACAATTCTAGTGAACACTAGGAATGTAATTTATAAAGTGTTTTTGTATGAAAATGAATAAATACATCACTGTATCTTCCACAAAGAGTAAAACATTAAGACCTGAAATTAAAATTAGCCAAAAAGACAGAGACAGATAGGCATCTCTCCAGACTGAGCAACCTGTGTCCTAGGGAGTGAGAGGCTGGAGAATCCATCCCTAGCAATCCCAGGGGACACATAGATAATAGCTGGACCCTGCTTTCAAGGAAATTTCCCTCATCATAGATAGACTTCTCTCCAGACTGCATGACTTGTGTCTAGAAACAATTGAGAGGCATCTCTCTGAACTGCTCAACCCAATGCACATAGCAGAGTTAGAAACAGGTGTTTCTCCAGACCATGTTACCCTGTGCCCTGACCAGAGTGCAGTCTCTGTGTTCACAGCAGACAGGAGACACAAAAACCCTGTAACAACTGAATAAGACCTGACTAAGACCTGACTAAGAGTAAACCATTTAAGCAATGGGCAGACATCAGTGCAAGAATACATATAGCAATATAAATAAAAACAAGACACCACTTGAAGAAGCTGGTAACTCTACAACACCAAGATCTGAACAGAGCAGTACAGACAAAATAGACAGAAGCAACAATAAAAGCATTTTTATGACAATTATAGAAGCCTTCACAAAGGATATAAAAATTTCTGTACTGAGATAATAGAAAATGTAAATAAAAAATTAAAAGAGATGAAAAGTTCCTTGAAAGAAAACCTAAGACAAAAAACCAATAAATGAAAGAAACATTCCATGAAACAAAAATCAAAATGGAAAGAATAAAGAAGGCACAAAATGAGGCAAAGAACAAAATAGAAACTGTGAAGAGATAATCTGGAAATACAGATAAAAGAATAACCAATAGAATCAATGAGATGGAAGAGGGAAACTCAGCAGTGGAAGACTCAATGATGGGAATAGATAAATCACTCAAAGAAAACACTAAACAAAAAAGCCATAACTCAGAACATTCAGTAATTTTGAGATAACATGAAAAGGCCACACCTGAGAATAATAGTAACAGAAAAAGGAGAAGAACACCAGCTCAAAGGTATGGATAATGTATTCAATAAAATTATAGAAGAAAACTTTCCCAACGTAAAGACAGAAATGACTATAAAGAAACAAGAATCTTACAGAACATCGAATAAATTAGACCCCCGAAAAGTCTGCTCACCACATAATAATGAAGCCATAAAACAAACTGAATGAAGAAAACATATTAAGAACTATAAAGGAAAAGGGTCAACTTACCTATAAAGGCAGACCCATCAGAATAACAACAAACTATTCAATGGAAACAATGAAGCCAGAAGGTCATAGTGAGATGTTATACAGACACTAGATAAACATGGCTACCAACCCAGACTACTATACCCAGCAAAATTAACAATCACCATAGATAAAGGAAGATATTTCATGAACAAGACAGATTGAATTAATACCTCTCAACAAGTCCAGCACTACAGAAGGCACTGGAGGGAAAATAACAACCTAAGGAACCCTGATACACCCAGAAAACCACATTCAATAATCCCACAGAAAAAAAAAATCACAAAGAAAGGAAATACACACAGATACCACAAAAAATAACAGGAAATAACAATTACTAGTCATTAACGTACCTTAATATCAATGGACTCAAATAACCTATAAAAAGACATGTCCTAATAGGATTAATACATAAAGAAAAGACAATCTTCAGATGCATACAAAAAACACACATCAATTTCAAAGACAGACACAGGGTCAGAGTAAAGGTTTGGGGAAAGGTTTTCCAATCTGATGGTCTCAAGAAACAAGCTGGTGTTGACAACCTAATATCTAACAAAGTAGACTTCAAGCTAAAATCAATCAAAACAGACCAGGATAGATATTATGCATCTCAGGAAATGCTAATCAAGATGAAATCTCAATTCTAATTATTTATATTACTATTATAAGAGCACCGTCATAAGTAAAAGAAACACTAATAAAGCTTAAACCCCAAAATCAAAGGTCACACTCTAATATAGGGAGACCTCAATACTCCACTTTCACCCTTGAATAGGTCAACCAGACAAAAACTCAAGAAAGAAATAAGGGGTCTAACAGATGAAAATTGACTTAATAGATATTTATAGAAGTTTTTATTCAAACACAAGGGAATATACATATTTCTCAGCACCCCATGGAACTTTCTCTAAGACTGACCCCATACTTGGTCATAAAGCAAATTTCAATAGATACAAAAAATGGAAATAATCTCTTGTATCATATTAGACTACCATGGCCTAAAATTAGAATTTAACAACAATAAAAAATCACAGAAAGTCTACAAACTCATGAAACTGGAACATTTCTTTAATGAAGCACCACTAGGTCAAGGTGGAAATTAAGAAAGAAATTAAAGACTTTCTAAAATTTAATGAAAATAAATCTCCAACATACCCAAACATATGGGACACAATGAAAACCATGTTAATAGAAAAATTCAACGCATTAGAAGCCTATATAAAAAAAACAAGAGAAATCTCACAGAAGAGACCTAACAATTAAGCTGAAAGCTTTAAGAACAATTAGAAATAAACTCACATAGAAGGAGTAGATGGCAGAAAATAATCAAACATAGGCAGAAATCAGTACAATAGAAACAAAGAGAACAGTACAAAGAATCAATGAATCAAAATTTAGTTCTTTGAAAAAATCAACATGATAGACAATCTCTTATTCAAACTGACCAAAAAACCCAGAAAGAGTATTCAAATTAACAGAATCAGAAATGAAAAGGGGGTCATAATGTAGACCCTCAGAAAATCCAGAGAATTATCAGGTCATACTTCGATAAACTATACAATACTAAAATTGAAAACCAAAAAAAAAAAAATATTACAGCTTTCTGGACAAGTACCAATTACCAAAATTAAATCAATAACATATTAAAGACCTAAACAGACCTATATAAATTTTGGAATAACCTGGCATGGTAGAAAAAGATTTTAACTTTTAAAGAGTCCTAGGAAAACTAACATAATCCTAAATTCCTTTAATGTTGTAATCATTAACTCAATTATTGTAATTTTGTCTTAGATTCAGACATAGTTTCTAACACATTGATTTGAGATGTATCATTGTATACGAAATGGTAGTCTACATTTGTATTTTATGGTGTATTTGGGACTCTGAACAATAAAATGTAGAGAAGGTTCAAAAAAAAAAAAAACAGACCTATAACACCAAAGGAATTAAGGCTGTTATTAAAAGCCTCCCCCCCCCCCAAATAAAAGCCAAGAACCTGAAAGTTTCACTGTAGAATTACACCAGACATTCAAAGAAGAACTAATACCAATACTCACTAAAATGTTCCATGTAGTAGATACTGATGGAACACTACCAAATTACTTTTTCTCAGGCCACAATTACCAAAATGCCCGAGACACTCAAAGATGAACCTAAGAAAGAGAATTAAAGACCAATATCCCTCATGAACATTGGCACAAAAATACCCAACATTATTCTGACAAATGGATTAAAGGAACATAAAAAAAGTCATCTACCACAATCAAGTTGGCATAATCCCAGAAATGCAGGGATAGTTCAAAATACAAGAAAAACTGTGAATGCCTTTCATCGTATAAACAAAACACATGATCATCTTCTTAGATGATTAAAAAGCCTTTGACAAATTCCAACATTCCTTTATGATAAAAATCCTGGAGAGATCAGGAATACAGGGAAAATTTCTAACTATAACAAAAGTGATATACTAGAAGCCCATTGCAAACACCAAACTAAATGGAGAGAAACTCAGAGAAATCCTAATAAACTCAAGGCTATCCCCTCTCTCCTTATCTATTCAATATACTTCTCCATCTTACAGCCAAAGCAATAAAAGAAAAAAAGGACATTAGGTAGGATCAACATAGTAAAAGTGGCAATCTTACTAAAAGTAATCTACAGATTCAACGCAATTCTCATCAAAATCCCAACACAATTTTTTAGAGACCTTCAAAGAACAATATTCAATTTCATCTGGAATAACAGGAAAGCCAGGCTTGACAAATCAATTTTGCTCAATAAATAAAACCTTGGGAGACATCATCATACTCAACTTTAATCTATACAATAGAGCTACAGTAGTAAAAACAGCCAGGTACTGGCATAAAAACAGATTTGTAGATCAATGGAATCAAACTGAAGACCCCGACATTAAACTACACACCTATGAACACCTGATTTTTGACATGAATGTCAAAAATATTCATTGGAAAAAAAGAGTATCTTCAACAAATAGTATTGTCATAACTGGAAGACAGTGTGTAAAAAAAAAATGCAAATAAACCCAAGCCTATCATCAAGCATAAAACTCAAATGCAAAAGGATCAAAGACCTCAATATAAAATCAGCTATGCTAAACCTGATAGAAAAGATAGTGGAAAATACCCTCCAACACTTTGGCACAGGTGACCACATCCTAAATATAACACCAGTAGCATAGACACTGAAAAGAGCAATGAGTAAGTGGGGCCTCCTGAACCTCAGAAGTTTCTGTAAGGCCAAGTTCACAGTCAATAAGACAAAACAACTACCTACAGAATGAGAAAAGATCTTCACAAATGTGGTGAGCTGTTCTCTGGCCTGCAGAATGATGAGTCACCACATGCATGATTCTGGCCCCTGACTCATTAATCAATATATAGGAAAAGAATGGCCATCCTTCAGTAAACCAAGTTGTGTTATCTGATTTCTCAACATTTCCCATATAAGGCCTCAAGCCAGGAGAGAATTCAAATCCCAGACTAAGCTGTTTATTTACCCAAGTTCTATCTTGGCAGGAAGTGAAGGTAGGAAAACTACTTATAAATGGTTGACAATAGGGAGCAACTATAGGTCTTGTGATATTTTTTCTGTTCTTATTATTGTTATGTAATGGAACTATCCCTTCATGAGTCAGGATCATGGTGGTAACATTCACCTCATGATTTCCATTAACTTCTGATCCTGTGCCAGAGTCGGAACCAGTAGCTATCTGTCCCAAAGCCTCAGTCAACATATGCACGGGAACTTGATTGTCCTTTAGGGGGTTTACCCAATAAGTCAAGTTTTTTCTGGCTAAAAAAATACAGTCATCATTCTCTTTAAGACTAAAGCAAAGTGACTGATTCAAATTAATATTACTAGCTCTATATTCTACATAATCCATGGAAAGGGGCTGGGCACAAGGGACATCCAATTCACATGAAGTGGAAAATATTGTAGGGAGAACTCTGGACTGAGCATGGACTGGCATAGGTAATAACCAGGTCCCACTAATCCCCCAGAGAATCATCTTTTCCTCCTGAATCAGGGGGAAGATGGTCAGAAGTATCTATATCAGCATCATCCTTAAAGTCATCCTCAATGGGTGTCATCAGACTTGATGGCACCCAGACTGGCTCTTGATTCTGTGGAGAAACACATAAAGATGCCCTGGATCAAAAGATAGCGCGATCCAGGCCCCGTCATTGATTGGAAAGTACATCCTTCCACATAACTTTGCCTTGATTGTTGGGTTCTGACGTCATATGATATTCGGCAATGGTTTCATTTTTATCATTTAAATTTAGAAAATTTATAGTGAATAAAGCAAGAGAGAGCCTTTTCTTGGGGGTGCAATTCTCTGCTATTCCCCCTTTTTGTTTTTGCAAGAAATCCTTGAGCATACAATGCGCACGCTCTATTATCCCTTGCCCTTGTGGATTATAGGGCAGGCCTGTGATATGTTTCACTTGAATTTTGTGACAAAATCAGGCAAAACTCTTAGATTCATATGCTGGCCTGTTGTCTGTTTTCAGTGTATTGGGCTTGCCCCAAGAGGCCCAAGCTTCAAGGCAGTGGGTAATGACATTGTGAACCCTTTCCCCAGAAAGAGGTGTAGTGTGCATTACCCCAGAACATGTATTGATGGAAACATGCACATACCGAAGCTTTCCACAGGATGGAACATGGGTAACATCCATCTGCCAAATTTCAAGTGGAAAAATGCCTCTGAGATTAACCCCTTTTTTCTGAGCAGGCAAGAACTGCACACAAGCAGAACAGCTTTTCAAAATATTCCTAGCTATCTCCCTAGAAATTTTAAACTTAGTTCTTAAAACAGCAGATGAAACATGGTATAAGCTGTGAAACTCTCGCACTTGTGTTTCAAAGTCCAATGCCACAAAAGTGCACGTTTCCAGATCAACTTGTTCATTGGCTTTTGCCATAGGACCAGGTAACAGAGAGTGAGCTCAGATATGAGTAATATAAAAGCGATTGGATCTATGCAAAATCTCACTTCTTATTCCTGCTAAAAGTGAGGCTACCATACTAGAGGGTTTAATATAGGAAACAATTTCTAAATTTTTAACAGCATTTACCACATATGATGAATCAGATACCAACTTAAAAGACTCAGGAAAACATTTAAAAACCTCTAAAACTACTTGGCATTCTACTATTTGGGGAGCATTTAGATGGCACTCAACAGTTACAGGTGAGCCTCCTTACACCATGTAGGCTCCCTTCCCAGTCTTAGACCCATCTGTGTAGATGGTTAAGGCATTGCTCAACGGTTGTTCCCTTGTGATCTGAGGGAACACCACAGGCTGCTGAACTACGAATCTTAAAAGTTCACTCTTGGGCAATTGATTATCAATTATACCAGAAAAGGCACAAACCAATATAGCCCATTCTGAGGTAGTGGCAGCCAATATCTCTACTTGTTCTTTTGTATAAGGGACTATTTGTCAGTGAGGTGTCTTGGCAAAAGATGTATTAGATTATTTAATGCCTAATAATGCAACCTCAGCCATTATGGATGGATACTGGGACAAGTTTCTCATCCCTGTAGATTTAGTATGAATTCACAGTAGAGGCCCTTCTTGCCAAAGAACACCAGTTGGAAAGCCTAAAGTGGGGAGGATACATATCCAAATGGGCTTGTATTCATCACAGCACACCAACTGTGCCCTAGAAATTGCTTGCTCTACCTTTTGAAGTGCTATCTGAGCCTCTGGGGTTATCTGGCGTGGGGAATTAAGATCTGGGTTTCCCTCTAAAATATCAAATAAGGGTTTAAGCTCAAAGCGAGTTAATTTCAAATATGGCAGAATTCAATTTATATCCCCAAGCAATGTTTGAAAATCATTTAAAGTCCTTAAGCAATTGGTCCTAATTTCTACCTTTTGTGGTCTAACATGGGCATTCTGAATAACAGCTCCTAAAAATTCAATAGTACCTCCCTTCTGTGTCTTCTTCAGAGCAATAAATTAACCTTTATCTTTTAATTGCTTGGTTAACAAGCTTAAGGCTAATTCTAACAATTCCATAGAAGGGACTGCAAGCTGAATATCATCCATTTAAAGTACAATTCTAACATGGGGAAACATCTCTTTCTGGCTGTAAAGCTCTATCTACATAAAGTTGACACATTGTAGGGCTATTGGCCATACCTTGAGGAAGAACAATCCACTGATATCGCTTATTGGGCTGTTCATGATTAATATAGGGTAGAGTAAAAGCAAATCTTTCCTTATCCTGACTATTTAGGGGAATGGAAAAGAAACAATCTTTAATATCTACCGCTACAACAGACCAGTTCTTTGGAATAGCTGTTAAAGCTGGTAGACCCCTATGAATGGGTCCCATGACTTGCATTTGTTGATTTATGGCACACAGATCGTGAAATAAGTGCCATTTTCCTGATTTCTTTCTGATAATAAATATGGGGGTATTCCAGGGGGATTGCGAGGGCTCTAAGTGCCCCAGTTGTAACTGTTCCTGAACCAACATAGAGGCTGCATCCAATTTTTCTTTTGACAGAGGCCACTGAGGTACCCACACAGGTGCAGTGGTCATCCATGAGATAGGAATCATAGGCTCAGTAGCCCCTGTGAAAAACCCAAGCTTTGCTGATTGGCATTTCCTTGAGCCTCTATTGGTGCAGTAATGCCTTGTAAATTATGCCCTAACCTTTTGCTAGGAACAAACCCTGATCTAATCATGATATTTTTTGCTGTGTCAGAATAATCATTAGTAAGCCTAAGATTCATTTGACTCTGGATATCCCTGCCCCATATATTGATTGGCAGCCCTTCAACTACAAAAGGCTGAAACTTCCCCTTTTGGTCCTCTGTTTTCCATGTCAATTCCTTAGAGCTGATTTTAGGGGCATCTGCGTAACCTAAACCTTGCAAGGTCTCCAAAGATGTCTGAAGTGGCCATGATCTTGGCCAATCTCTAATTGTAAATATACTACTATCTGCTCCAGTATCTACCAATCCTATAAACTTTCTCCCTTCTATTATAAGATCAAGCATAGGGCAGTCATTAAGAGATAGTGACAGAAAAGCCATATCAACTCTGGTGGATCCAAAGCCCTTGGATCCCTGTTTTTTCTGAATATGCGGGGTAACTATCGTGGAAAGAGGGCAAGACTAATAATTGTGCAATGCGATCACCAGGGGTTATGGTAATTATCCCTTGAGTGGATTGGCACATTACTTTGATGACTCCAGCATAATCTGGGTCAATAACTGCAGTTATAACAATGAGTCCCCATAAGGTGGAAAAGGTGCGGCCTAACACTAGCCCAACTGTTCCTTTTGAGAGCATCCCTTGCATGTTTGTGGCTAAGGGTTATATTCCCATGCCTGTTGTTAGTACCATTCTGGAGGTGGTACGGTGGTCCAGCCCTGTGGAGCCTGACGTGGCTCATCGCGGGGCCTGAGTGGTTGGAAATTCACCTCCTTGTGGGCCCCAAATATTTTTGAGCCCTGAGACCAAGGGCCCACTACCCCATTTTTTGGACTAACTATGTGGGCAGCAGGTTGAATGAATTGCCCATTAATGTCTTTAACAGACCTACATTCATTGGCCTAGTGTTTCCCCTTTATACATCTTGGACATGTCCCTGGAGTCTCCACTGCTTGAGGTGGTTTTGTCCTTGTCATGGGGGCAGCCTCTTGGCACTGTCTTTTAATATGCCTGGGCTTGCCGCACTGAAAACACACCCCGCTGCTGTTAGAACATTTATTACTGCAAGAAGCAGCCATCATAGCAGCGGCGAGTGACGCATTTGATAAAGGTCCTCCATTTTCTAGGCACATTTTCATCCAATATTCTAGGTCCTTTCCTTTGTGCAGGGTGATAAGCCTATGGCACTCTTTTGTACACTGCTCATAAACTAATTGCTTTACTAGTGGCAGTGCGGTTTCCACATCACCAAAAATTCGCCCTGCTCCATCCATCATTTGAGCTACAAAGTCAGAAAATGGTTCAGTGCTGGGAGCTCATTGGCTGTGGATTGACTGTTGGAAATATGAATGGGACTGAACTAGGAGCTCTGAATGTGAAAGACAGTGTGGCTATGGCAAATTGTGGGACCTTTGGCAATGAGACCAGGATTTATCTCTACTGCATGAGATGGCTTTATAAAGCCCATTCCCTTGGTCAGCCTTCATATGGTGGATGAGTTTAGTCCTGCCTCAACTTGATATGCAGACTATTGACTCCCTGTGGGAGACCTTACCCTCTCTGAGAAGTACATGAGAGGTAGGATAGGGAGAACCTCGGGGCTAGTAGAAGGAGGGAAATAAAGGGGATTTGTGGTGGATATGTAAAATTAAAAACATATTTTAAATAAAAAATTTAAAAATCCCTCTACTAAAAATATAATAAACAAAAATTAAAATTGTTGATTTTTTTCCTGAGTGATAAATATTAAAGTAAAGGTTTTGGGATTGTTCAACAAATTCTCTAAAACGAGCTGTATCCCCCAACCTCAGGATCTTAATATTGTCATTAAAATACCTAGGGACTTATTTATTATATCACTCTGAAAATGTCTGCTAGCATTGAATTTAAATCACTAAATACATTTTGAGCACTGGAAGTAAGAATAAGCACCACCTTTATATGTATCTATAAATTTAGCGTACTCTATTTCTGATATGCTTCTCTTTGTATAATTGATGAATATTCAAATCCTTTGATTCATTTATAGTATTTTCTTAGTCTCATTAATTTATAAACTAAACCATGTTTCAGGAATATTTTTTCTATTGTTTTTGAGATGAATCTACTCCCTGTCAAATGTATTTCTTACACAATAAAATAATGGAACTATTAAACGTTTTGTTATTTTTGGTGACAAGTTTTCTTTATGGAGCCCTTGCCATACTGAAGCTCACTATATACATAAGGTTGGTATCAAACTCAAAGAGATCCTCCTGCCTCTGCCTTTAAGTTACTGAGATTAAAGGCATATGTCACTATTTCTGGAGAAAATATTAGAATAAAATGTAACTAGTACATATTGATAAATAATTTAGGAGATAGCTGAAATTGTTAATTACAAAGATATAAGTAGAAAAATGACTAACTTAAATCATCTCCAAATTAATTTTAATAAGCCATTAATTAAAAATTTTTTTAATTTTGGTACACAGGCTTCTTGACCATAAGATGGGGTTCAGGAGGTTAGCAATGAACATGGGAAAAAGAAAGACTTTCATAGATCAGGGTGGGATATTTTCAAATTTATGGTTTGCCAAAAAATAGGCAGGGTTATAGAATCAGAGCATTATGAAACAGTAATCAATAAGGTAGTCATAAAAAGTGCTGATATTAACCTTACAAATATAAGGATATAAAACATATAACTTTGTGAAACAAAGGGAGGGTTCTAGGATAGTCATAATAACTTTTTGAAAGAAAGTCATGGTTGCCATGTCCTGAATAGATAGTAAAAAGTCATTTGGAGTTAAGGTTATAGGTGGAACACAGCCCAAATCTTGAGAAACAGAAGTTAAGTCATAAACAAGAATGAATCTAGTTTGTCTTTACTATAAGCTGACTTTCAAGCATGAGATAGAAAAGGCTGGTTCATTAAAAATGCATGTCTATTGTCTTATAGAGTTGATATAAGTCTTACAAATATGAAAACCCAAATGTGTCATAAAAATACACACTTATTTTTAAAACTTCAAACCAAAGTTATTTTCTAACTTCTCATTCAAACTGCTTAACTTAAAGAAATTTTAAAAGTCTCAATTATATTAATTATGATGCCAGATTACCAGGTATAAACTCACCTTTTAAAGTCACTCCTTTCTTTAGTTTTGTTTATTCTAATGAGAATGACATTTATTTTCAGATAATTTTTTTGTTTTCCTCTATCCCTCCTTCCTTCCTTTATTCCTTTCTTCTTTCTCCTCTCTCTCTCTCTTCTCTCATTTTTTGAGGTAGATATTTCCTCTGTAGCTGAATTGCTGTAACACTATATATTCCAGGCTAACCTCAAACTTGCAGCTGTTCTTTTCTTTATTTCTAAACTTCTGGGCTTAGAGTGTGAGACACCATTAGTGTTAGTGTTTCTTTAAACAATAGAAAAAATTTTTACTCCTTTATTTTCCCTCTTGTGCTGATGAATTTAAGACTATTTATAAGCTAAGACTTCTGCAAGGGACCTAAATGATCTTCCCTGTGTATTTTAGGCTGACCTCATATTTACAAAACTTTTGATTATATTCCTTAAAGCTGGCATCATCAACAAAAAGCAATCATTTTAAATTGTCTTTAAATTCTTAAAAAAAGTCACATTTTTTTAAAAAGTGACTTTTGAAAATGTTGCATTGTTTATATTCATAGGTCAAATATTAACAATGAGAATAGATTAAATGAACTACATTACAAACAGAAAATGAACTATTTGCATGGCTTTTAAAATTGCATTTTGGGAAACACTTGATTATAGGAGAAGGTATTGATTATGTTTCAACAAATTAAGATATCTCTGTGGGGATCTGGAGGAGTGCTCAGTGGTTAACAACACTCTCTTTCATTTTCAATTACCAAGGGAAAGTGCTACACACCCATGTCAGAAAGTTAAAGCTATCTAAGCCTGGGACATCAAGGCATCCAATGCTCTTTTTTGGCCTCATGTGCAAAAACTGATATTTAGACAAACAGACATATGCATAATCAAAATAATTAAATAATTTTAAAATGTATTTTATAACACTATGGAAAAGTGTGATTGCAAATTAATATGGATTTTTTTGGGAAAATCATTGCTAGCTAGATCTGAAAATCATACTTTGGTGTGAATTATCTTTTTTATGTTTATCTCTGCTGACTTGAGTATCCAATTAAGAACTTATAACTCAGAAAATGAGGAAAAGAAAAAATGAACTAAACCCAATATTTTATTGTTATTAAGACTGTTAGCTGTTATTCTCTCACTTAGTATCCAGAAGTGAGCATTATCCAAGCCATTTATGTTTTTTAATTTACTCATGTTCTAGTAAAATAATTGAAAGGGGAGGGGACAGGAGCTTAACATAATTTAGAAACTCAATATGATCTAGAGTCACCTAGACAACTAAACTCTGGGTGTGTCGGTTGGGCAGTTTTCTAGATTTTGTTAGTTGAAGCAGGGAGATGCATCCTAAATGTGGGGAACACAATTTTATGAGCAGGAATCCTAAAATTAAAGGGAAAAAATGAGCAAGGAAATTTATCAGCTGCATTTATCTGCCTCTGCTTCATGGTTGGCTGATACAACAGACAGTTTTATATTCTTGCCACCACATGTTCTTTTAGTATAAACTGTACCTTTGACTTGTGAGCCAAGTAAACTTTCTAGCCTACAGTGACTTTTGTCATTTTTATTCCACAACAATTCTGGGCCAGGAATAATTTCTTTTCATCTCTCAAAAATTAACTGAGTATATTTGGAGTTATATCTTGCAAAGTACAATGAAAAATCTGTAGTCAGGTATGATAGCAAAGGTTGCAGAGTGCTCTTTCCCTAAAGACAACTTTCAAGATATGTTTTTCTTTTGAAGCCTCTTTCTAATTTTATATGAATACAAACAGCCTAGGGTGAAACACTTCAACAATTCTTTCATGCTGCTAATAAACATTTGAGCAGTTTTGTTCATAGAAAGCTCATTGCTTTCAGAAACTGGTTCATTATTTGAAAGTTGTTAACGAGTAAATGGAATTCATTTTCTGGTAGATTTCTCATTTTTGAGAAAAGATAAAATCAACTTTCAATAATTAAAAACAAATGGTCTGGAAACTATGAACCAACTGTTACCCTAGGGGTCCTCCCCTGTTCAAGGTAAATGTCTTTTGTTCAGTTTAAGAATACAGATAATTCCATATGTTCTTATAAAACTATCTTCCTCTTTGTCTTTAGAGACAATCTTTATATTCTGACTTTATGAGGAGATTGTGGAGGAAATATTCTCTGTACGCTAAAAATAAAGGAGGTGTTTTGGCCTATGTGCGGTACCATAGAATTGGGGGGAGTATTGGAGGACAGACAGTCAGAAGGAGGGTGGAGTTACTCAGTCTCCATCTGACCCCAGAAGAAGAGACACATACAGAATCCAGGAGAGCCATGGGCCAGGCCAAATGGCAGTCAGAATACTAGGAATGGGTTGAATTAAGGTGAAAGAGCTTGCTAGTAATATGCTTGAGACACAGGACTAACAGTATAAAATTAATATAAGTGTCTGATTCATTTCTTTGGGGAGAAAAGGCCACTGATGGCAAGTTCAAACTCTGGCCCAAACAGGTCATGAAATCTTTTATAACAGATGTCATAACAACATGGGCTGAATACTCTCATAAAGCCTGAAAAAGTTTAAAAAGCTTAAAAAGCATTCTAGACCACTGAAACAGAGCCAAAATTGCCTTTCTGAATTCCATATTTGAATTGATCTATGGTACGGAGACAGTATGCTGTTCAGGCTAAAATTTAAATAGGGCACATCTGCGGCACACATAAACATATATGTTTCATGGTGGACTTGGCACAAGTGTGATTGATTTAAGGTTTCTACTTATACTGAACAAAAAGGAAATAGAGTCAATAATAGTTTTTGTTTTTTGTTTTTTTTTTCTGGCAGCAGTGTTTCCTGAGACCACTCTGGTTGCTGGCAGTGACAGAGATGCAGCAGGCACCTCCGCCATATTGAAATGCTGATAAAAGGGACAGAGAAAGCAATCACAATGATTCTAGCATTTTAAAAGCTCTTCTGGTTGGAAAATGATTAAAAATTCTCAATAAAACTGATTTAGACTCACAAAACCTCTAAATGGGGTACAACGTGTGTAAAATATACATAGGCTTCAGAGAAGAAAGTGAAAAAAGGATAATAACGGACCTTAAGAAAGAAAAATAGGAATAAAAATAAAAAGGCCACTTAAAGATGACAGATAAAAAGAGAGTCTGGATTATGGTTATTGTGTTTTCTTTTAATTTTTTAACTTTTAATGAGCTAAATTCAGAAAGACAGTTGATTGCTAAGACTGCTAAGTTGGAAAACATATATATTTTAAAGATATCTTGACTTTGAAATCTGTTTATAAGAATATGTTGCTTGGGAAAAGAGTTTCTGTTTTTGTTTGCACAGAAGATTAAAACTTGTGGATTGGTTCCAAGCAAATATGTTTAATTTGTCAAAGCCACCTGAAAATTCACAGACAGGAAGATCAGCTTCCAAGATGTCAGTTGAGATGATCCAACCTGAAGACCCCATGAGATCGCCAATGTCCTTGATCAGCAGGAAGTAATAAATTAATTAAAACTATGCTCAGTTCCCCCAAAATAATACTTATTAATGATTGTTTTCATTATAACTGGTTAATAGTCATAGTCAGTCTCTTTCAAAAAAAAGAGGGGAGGGAGGATATGATATAGGAATGATTAGAAAAGATAAGTGAATTTTGATTCATTGATATAAACTTAAAGTCAATTTTGTTACGCTGTATGTATTTTTCTGCTTTTGATTAAGGTATGATGTTTATGTAACTCATTTTACATTGTAATGTGTAATTGAGAAATGCAGATTAATAGTCATCTATGATAACCAAACTTATAATCATGTTAGTTAGGTTTTTGTAGTTATACAAAGTTTTATTTCAAATAGATAGATAGTCTTCAAACACTTCAAAGACATGCAGAAAATGGCATTTAAGATATTTTAAGAACTTAGACTTTTATGGACAGTAAGACAGGTGTGTTCCTGTCACCACCAAAGTATTTCAGGAAAATGATGGACATTGAAGAAACTTCATGTGGAATTTATTTTGTGGTAAAAGTTAGCCAATGGAAAAGAAACGGTTCTGGTATTGACTGCTTGATAGTATGCTGTATTAACTGGAAATGCAGGCTTCATAAGAAAGTAACCTCTGAATTTTCAGAGAACAAGCATAGATGGTCCTTTACATTCCTGCTTTACAGAAAAAAATTTCCAGGGATCTTTCAGGACACAAGGAGAAGCTACTGATGGACTGTGCCAGATTTCCTGCATCACTGAAAAGTATGCCAGAGATTTTGTGCCTATAGTCTGAAGATGATGCCCTAACATTATGAAGAATGGGTGACTGTCCAGGCAGACAGGTGTCATCTCTGTTGTTTTCTAGACTTTGGAAGTTGTTTGCCCTTCCTATTCATTTGGGTAATATTATATCCTTCTGTAGTCTTTGATAAAGTTGAAGATTTAAGAACTATAGGTATAGTTTTTCTTAGATATTTTAAAAGGTATATTAGATATGAAACTTTAGACTCACAAGGATAAGATAGAGAATGGAATATTTTCTTTAAGTTTGTTAATTACAAATAAACCAGATATTGTGACTGTAATTTTTTCTTGAGAGCTGTTCTGTTGTAATTTTGCTATATGGAAATTGAAACCTTCGTTTTTGATTAGACAGAAAAAAGGAAGTGTGGTGGAAATATTCTCTGTATGCTGAAAATAAAGGAGCTGTTTTGGCCTATGTGCAGCACTGTAGAATTGGGTAGAGTATTGGAGGATAGACAGGCAGAAGGAGGGTGGAGTTACTTAGTCTCCATCTGACCCCAGAAGAAGAGACATGTACAGAATCCAAGAGAGCCAGTGGCCAGGCAACATGGCAAATAGAATACTAGGAATGGGTTGAATTAAGATGAAAGAAGTAGCTAGTAATGTGCTTGAGACATAGGTCAAACAGTATAAAATTAATATAAGCACCTGATTCATTTCTTTGGGGGTAAAAAGCTGCCGTGGGCAAGATCTAAACATCTGGCCCAAATGGGCCAAGAAATTTTTTACCACAGGAGAATATACCCAGCACTCAAGTACTACTCTAATTCAATTAAACAAATCACAACTTATTAGCAGAGCATGCTTTCTATATCCTTCCTATGGAAATTTCCACATTGATTCATAATTATCTCAAAATTCAGTTCCCAGAAAGCAATGTATATGTATGCCCACTCACATATCAGTATGAATGCATTGTGTATTCATTTTTTTTTTTAAGAAAGCATTTAAACTTTATTTATTTATTTATCTTGGTGTTTGCCTAGAACTGGAACTACAGACAGTTGTTAGCTGCCATGTGGGTGCTGGGAATCGAACCCGGGTCCTCTGGAAGAGCAGATGGTGCTCTTAACCACTGAGCCATCTCTCCAGCCCCTGTGTATTCATTTTTAATTCTGGTAGTAGATTGAATATAACTTTGTAATAAAAGTAAATCTTGCAAAGTAAATCATGGATAAAATATAACTCCTCACAAAACTAATGTTCAGGATAAAGACATTTGTCAGTAAAAACTATTTACATTTTATGCAAACATTCTGGGTTCTAATCCTCAGGACTCAAGTAACAGCCAGTATGATATGAGTATGTTGCCTCAGCACTAGCGGAGAAAAATATAACCAGCTGCTTGTCATTTCTAGTCAACAATTACAGCCAACATTTCAAGCTCCAATTTTAACAAAAAGTCATGTTTGTAAAACAATGGAGATAAATACAGAAGAAGCCATTGACATTATCTCCAGGACTCTGTATCTTCACATGAGCACTCATAGGTATATAGATTCATGGACATAAACATGCATTACATACAACAAACGTGAAATAATAGTAAAACAATGTGCCTTTTTCCAGTAACTGTTTACTTCTAAAGATTACTTCATACTCTTTCAAACTATGATATTCTCTAATGAGTTTTACTAACCTTTAGAGTTAAAGTCTGTAAAAAAAATTATCACAGCTTCTCTGTCTCCTACTACTGAAGAATAGGGTAATATTAATGAGATGAATCCTGTGACTTAGGACTTGACCTTAATTAACTTGGCTACTTGAATTGAGCTCTTTGTATAAACCTTCAAATTTTTATATCTTTCAACTCTTGGAATATGCATGAACCACTAAAGAAAAAGTGAATTTTCTTGCCAGAATGGCTCCAGGATAAAAGTGCTTGCCTTGTTAGTCTGACAACCAGAGATCTATCCCTAGAACACATATAAAATGTAAGATGGTTTGGTTTGAAACTGTATGACAGAGGAGAGAGCAGTATTGTCTCAAAGCTTGCCATCTGGTTAGACATAGCTAGATGTTGTACAGGAGAAACAAGAAAGGACTGTTCTCAACCAGGAAGAAAGGAGAAAACTGTCTCTTAATAATTATTCTCTAGTTGTACACCTACCATGCACAAAAACTTAAACTACACACACACACACACACACACACACACAGACACACACACGGCAGTGGTATGGGAGAGAAAAAAGGATGAAAAGAAGGAAGAATGGAGGAAAGAAGGGGAAGAAGGAAAGAGAGACAGGGAAACAGAGAAAGAACATAATTGTGAATATATTTGTCTTATGACTTTTCTGCTGTATATTTTCAGCTCCTAAATTTTTAGTGACAGACTTTAAAGAAAACACTAAAAATTGCTTTTCAGGTGAATGACTATCTTCATTGGCATAGAAATAAAATAAATATTGTATTTGGAGTAAAAAAAACAGAAGTGATGCCTGTTACAGGTGGTGATTTATATTCAAGGCTTAAAGTTGATATGTTTCTATGTATGAATATTTCAGGGATCCTTGATAGTGACTCTGCTTCAGTCATCATCATTTGGAAAGATAACAGAGAAAGAGGACGGTGTGAGTCCTTGTCTGTAAGGGCATTCAGTAGATATTGGGTTGTTTAATCTGTACATGTGATTATGTAATTTATCAATACTGTAGAAACAAATGCTTTGTTAATTGTGATGATGTTGCAACTTTAATTTATTTTATATCTTTTACAGCTCAGACTGAATACATTACTAATCAACACATGTATTTTAATAATTGTGGTGTACATTAAAATACCTAAAAGGTTCCCTATTCATCTACATTCTGCAGCCCACTGTGCACTCTCTTGATGAAATTCCTAATTTTTTGGTACTGGTTTTGATTTCTGATGATTCGGATCAATATTGTTAGCAGGACACATGACTTCTTGAAGAATATATTGCCCATTAAGAGTGACATGCTAGGATGATCAGGATGTGTTGTGATTTAACAATGAAGCTTATAATTGAATACACACTGTTAGCTCCAAGGCTTTCTCTGCTAAGAGACTTTCATACCTGGGTGTTTATTTGCAAAAAAAAAAAAAAAAAAAAAAAAAAAAAAAAAAAAAAAAAAAAAAAAAAAAAAAAAAAAAAAAAAAAAAAAAAAAAAAAAAAAAAAATTCTTCACTTCTACTCAGAGTCAAATGGATGCAAGAGTATTTCAGTCACCATGTAAGCAATATTTCTGAGTAGATTTTTCCTTTCTTTTAGCCAAAATAAAAGTCTCTGGAGACTACAAATCAGAAAAAAGAAGAGAGCAGAATAAAATATGAAAAAATGGGGAAGAAGCTCTAGATACATTATTCCATTTCCCTTCACTCTTCTTTCTAACCCTTCCCTTTCTCTCCTCCATTATTTCTTCAACTCTTTTCCCTTACACTTTCTCTTTCTTGATCTTTTTCTCCAACTCTTCATCCCTTCCTGCTTCCCATCCTTCTCCTTTTTCTCATCTTTTCCTTCATCTCTTCTTTCATTCTGTCCTCTCTCCCTTCCTTCCTTTATTCTTCTCTCCATTCTTCCTTTTTTCTCTCTCTTTCTTCATGTCTTTTGACCTCACTACTCTTTCTTGATCCTTTTATTCTTTCTTCACACTATCACACTGTCAGTCTGTTACAATAATGTCTTGTATAAAGCCCTTGAACAGCCTTAAATTTACTATATAGCTTAGGCTGGCTTTAATATTCTCTTGTACTAAACCTGCTTCTTATTGAAATTTTAAGTTTGTACACATAACTAACCCATGTACTAAATTTAAAAATAATCTTACTTTCTCAAATATATTTCCAGATATACTTGCATTAGATAGAGAAGAGGAAACTAAATTCTCCTTTGCCTTTTTTTTTAACCTGTGATAATACCTAATGGACATAAAAGCCATTTTTCAGTTATTTTGGAATGGGATCCTCACAAGCTTAAATCATACCTCTATTGCTCAGAAAGAGCCTTTTGTGTAATGCTTAATGATTCATTTGAAAGTTGTTTCTGGGAACAATCTTTTCAGAGGTATTCCAGACAAGGCCCTCAAAGCCATGGTTAGATGGCACATGTTAGAAGCTGAAACTATTTGCTCTTCAGTGGTCAGGGTAAGAATTTTTCAGTAAAGTTTTCAAATAATGCCTTAGAGGATTGTGTATCAGCAGAAGGTCACTACAATGTCACGTTCAGTTTTGCTATAGGTTTTAAGGGTGGATCAGATTTGGGCACCAATAAAAAATGTAAGCATCATCATACCATCTTCTGTTCTTCGCTGAACAAAATGCCTTCCCTTCATTCCTTGTCTTTCTATACATCTTCTCATTTAAAACTTCTCAAACCACATTTCATTGATTTAATTCCGACACCCATTTTGGAATATTTTATGTGACATTTCACTTCTTCTTTCATAGATCATGATTTATTCTGTGGATGTGCTAAAATTCTCTTACTGAAAGCAACTTAAGGGAGGAAAGTATTTATTTAACATATTCATCACTTTTTATTATTGTGACAAAACATCCTGACTTATGAAGAACATTTATTTTACTTTAAATTTTAAAAAGAAAATCCTGTAACTGTAAGGGGTGCTGGTAAAAGGAACAAAACAGGAAGTTGAGAGATCACATCTTCATTTGCCAGTAGGATAAAGTGAAGTGGAAGTAAGTTAAGACTATTAACACTTAAAGCCTATGACTAATGAGGTACTTTCTCCAGCAAGCTGCATCACACAAAGATTCCAAACTTTTACACACAACACTGCCAATAAGAACAAAGTGATCAGATAGCTGAATGTGAACTCAAGTAAGCCAGTTCACACTTTCGGGTCACAGTTAGGAGAAGACATTGCAGGATATCAAGCAGCAATTATAAAGAAAATAAAATATGTCTCATTCATAGGTTTATCAGCTTTAGTTAGATATGTTATTCAGTTCAAGACTACTTGCTTAGGGAATGGAATCACCCACAGTGGGCTCAGCCGGCAGACATAATTGAACAGTTAACTTTGCCTTGCACAGGCCAGTCTGAAATATAATTCTCTGAACTGCTAGCACCTCCAGGTGACTCTCAACTGTGTCAAGTTTACAGTTAAACATATATAGAACAATTTACTTATAAAAAAAAATCACAGTAATCTTCATAAAGAATCAGGCTTTACATTATTGTGCTACTTCAAAGGTAAAAATATTCTATGGTCATCTTTTGGTCCTGCGTTCTCTACATGGTGTTTGAAATGTCTTTCAGTTGGAATTATTTTTTAAATTGTTGGGGTGAATCTTACTCTATCCTGTTTTACACTTGTGTTTTAATCTCAAAAGAATATATATGATTGCAAAGCAAACAGTTCT